>CAUYON010027787.1:0-63942 GCA_963573935.1 Arctocebus calabarensis
CCCGTCTATTTTTTTTTTTTTTGTAGAGACAGAGTCTCACTCTATCACCCTTGGTAGAGTGCCGTGGTGTCACACAGCTCACAGCAACCTCCAACTCCTGGGCTTAGGCGATTCTCTTGCCTCAGCCTCCCAAGTAGCTGGTACTACAGGCGCCCGCCACCGCTGGCCCCGCCCTGTGTGGTATCTTGTGAGAAATTTTCTTAGTCCTGGCAGGGTCCAGTAAAGAACTGGACAGGGAACTTATTTCCATGTTGTACTTAGATCCCACCACTTTTTCTGCCTATACAGTCTGTTGAGACCTCAGTTCTCCTTGCTTGAAAATATGTCTTATAGGCTCAGCGCCTGTAGCACAGTGGTTACAGCACCAGCCATGTACACCAAGGGTGGCGGGTTCGAACCTGCACTGGGCCAGCTAAACAACAATGACAGCTGCAATAACAACAACAAAAAATGGCCAGGCATTGTGGTGGGCACTTGTAGTTCCAGCTACTTGGGAGACTGAGGCAAGAGAATTGCTTAATCCCGAGAGTTTGAGGTTGCTATGAGCTGTGATGCTATGGCACTCTACCAAGGGCGACATAGTGAGACTCTTTCTTGAAAAAAAAAATATGTCTTATAGATGGAGACTCTTCTCTGTGAGCCTGAGTAGACTCAAATCATTATGTAAATAATGGTGTTCTTTGTGAGAGAATCATCAAAAGGGAGAGAGCCCTTCTCTGAGAATCAGAGCCCCTGGAGATACTTGTAGATTCTGACAGGACCTAATTGTGTAGATGGAGCCATGTAACTTCTCTAGGCCTTCATTTCCTCATCTGTGAAATTGGTAGGTTGGACAAGAATTGTTTTCCAGTACCCAGCTGATACTGCGCTTTTCTCCTATATAATGGTATGTGGGTGTTTGTTCATCTCTCAGTTGGAAGAATGGCAGGGATGCTAAATGTATTATAATACAAGTCTTCCATGGCAGGCAGAAGACTGGAAATAATAAGTGAGTGTACCCGGTCCTTGTTTCTGTATCCTTGGATGAAATGATGAAGTCTGGGGGTAGGTAGTCAGGGGAGAAATGTGAAGGGCACTAGAAGTGATACTTTTTCTCTTCATTGCTCTTCCCTATCATCTATATAGAGCCTGACCCAGATGGAACGGGAGAAGATAGTTTGGGAGTTTGAGCAGCTGTATCACTCATTGAAGGAGCATGAGTATCGTCTCCTGGCTCGCCTAGAGGAGCTGGATTTGGCCATCTACAACAGCATCAATGGTGCCATCACCCAGTTCTCTTGCAACATCTCCCACCTCAGCAGCCTAATCAGCCAACTGGAAGAGAAGCAACAGCAGCCTACCAGGGAGCTCTTGCAGGTAAGGTTTAGAGAACTCTGCCAAGATAGCCCTCACTAAAATAGTTTTTCTTTCTTTTTTGCAGTTTTTTTGCCTGAGCTGGGTTTGAACCTGCCAGCTCCAGCATATAGGGCCGGTGCCCTACTCCTTGAGCCACAGGCGCAGCCCTAAAATAGTTTCTTTTCACCTTTTTGCCAAGTAGTATCCAGGACCCCTGTCTTCTTTCTATGTAAGCAAGGGAAGGGCTTGCCAAACTCCACTGAACATGTTGGAAGGAAAATGTACACTAGAAGTTCTTGTTGACACAGCTTGGACCAATCAGTTGCATTGTTTCAGGGACAGAAGAACTGATGTCCAGGCCTTCCCTGCACTAACAAATGGTCTGATCACGGGCGAGGCTGTTGACTCTTTGGGCCTCCATGACCTAATTAGCTCATGAAATGAGGGGCTGTACCACATGTCACTCAAAGATGCTCCTCATTCCTGTATCCTATAATTTTAACATATACATAATTCTTACCACCGCGACAAAGCAATAAGTACTTGAGCAGGAATGGTTAGCCCAACGAGTCCTGTTATTTAATCTTGGAAGAGGAGGTGATAAGCTGTAGCTCTCTCCCAGCAGAACCACAGGAAACAAGCTAATCTGTCTGTTTATTCATTTAGCACACAATGTCTGCTTCTAGGTACTATTAAGTATTGAATAACATTTATTGAATTATGTTCTAATGTGGAGCTCAGGCAATAAGTGAACAGTTATCATAGGTGTTGATAAAATGCCATTAAAAAGGAATTATGGGGGGTGGCACCTGTGGCTCAAGGAGTAGGGCACCGGCCCCATATACCGGAGGTGGCGGGTTCAAACCCGGCCCTTGCCAAAAACTGCAAAACAGAAAAAAAAAAAAAAGGGATTATGAGATAGAGCAAGGGTCAGCAAATTATAGCCCATCACCTTTTGTATGTCTTGGGAGCTAGGTATGGTTTTCACATTTTTTAATGATTGGAAGAAATCAGAAGAATGTATTTTATGATACATGAAATTCAAATTTACATGGAATTATATGAAATTCAAATTTAGTGTCAATACATTTTCATTGGAAACAGCCATGACTGTTTATATGTTATCTATCACTGTTTTTCTGCTATAGCAGTAGCATTGAATATTTTTGACAAGAGACTAACAGGCTAAAATATTTTACTGTTTGGCCTTCTAAGTGAAAGTTTACTGACCTCTGCTTACAGTTTAAGCCTTAAAGAACATTGGTGTCTAAAAGCCAGGGAAGCAGAATGTTTCCATAGTCAGAGAGTAAACAACAGGGTAACACAACTCAGGTCAAATAATATCAGAACTGATATCCATTTGGTTTAACAACAACCATTATTTGTGAGTTTATGCAGAACTGCCACAGTGGAATAATTTAGCCAGGAGCCATGATAGGGGGAGTTGAGAAGTGACTGGGTGGAGTGAATGGAGACTGCAGGAGCAGATTATTTCAAGAAGTAAGACTATGAGGGGAAGTAAGAAAATAGAGATGAGGTAGGATTCTGGAGCTATCTGTGGAGGTGATGCTAAGGAAATTAGTTGAATGTATTTTTGAAGTATGTGTGGGAAATAGAATCTGTAAGGTTTCTAGGTGGAGAAAGACATCAAAGCTACAAGAAATAATGGACTAACGTGTGCGCAATGTGCTGTTCCTGTGTAGGAGTTGGGAATGGGAACTAATACACATGTGCAGGACTTAGTTTCAGGGGCTCAGCTGTTATATGGGAAGAAATTATTGTTACAGAGTATGAGAGACACAGTTGGTCATGTAAGACATTTTTGTAGGATTTTTTTCAGACAGAGTCTCACTCTGTTACCTAGGGCTAGAGTACATAGAGTTGGCCTAGCTCACAGCAACCTCAGACTCTTGGATTTGACTGATTCTCCTGCCTTAGTCTTCTAAGTAGCTGAAACTATAGGCACCCAACACAAAACCCAGCTAATGTTTCTATTTTTAGTAGAGATAGGGTTGCTCTTGCTCTTGCTCGGGCTGGTCTCTAACCCTGAGTTGAAGGGATATTCCCGCCTTGGTCTTCAGGAGTGCTAGGATTACAGGTCTGAAGCACTGCCTGGCCATAATAGGATTATTTGTCCAGTGAACATCCATTTACGGTGGGACTATTCTGCCCTGTTGCGTGACTTTTTTGTGTGCTTTGCTTTCTCAAATCTTGACTGCTATAGTGCAGTCATTGAGACAACAGATAGTGGGGCTGGTCCAGGGTTGGGGTTTGGCAAGGTGAACTTAGGCTTTTATTTTGTTGTAAAATATGCAAAAAATAAACTTTAGTGCAACTTTGTAGCATAAATGTAGCTTTTAGTAAATTCACAATGTGTGCAATTATCAACCACTATCTAAATGCAGATCTTAGCCTCATGGTAGGTCACACCTGTAATCCTAGCATTTTGGAAGGCTAAGGCAGGTGGATTGCCCGAGCTCAGGAGTTTGAGACCAGCCTGAGCAAACCCTGTTTCTACTAAAAATAGAAAAACTAACTAGGCATTGGGAGGCTGAGGCAAGAGTATCACTTGAGCCCAAGAGTTTGAGCTTGCTGTGAGCTGTGATTCAACGTTACTCTACACAAGGCAACAGTGAGGGACTCTGTCTCAAAAAAAAAAAAAATTCTAGAACACTTTTTACTACCTCAAAAGGAAACCCCACATTATTAAACAATCATGCCTTCCCTCCTATCCCCAAACACTGGCTCTATGGGTTCGTCTATACTAGATATTTGATATAAATGAAATCATAACTGTGTGGCATTTTCTTTCATTTAGAATGATTTTTTTCAAGGTTTATTAATAATTGTAACATGTTTCAGTACTTCATTTCTTTTTATGGCTGAATAATACTTTGTTGTATGCATGCTACATTTGGTTTTTTTATTAGTTGATATTTGGGATTTTTGCACCTTTTGGCTATTGTGAATAGTGCTGCTGTCAACATTAAAAATTTAAAATGATTCTCAAATTTTTGTGTCATTTTTGTACAAGGGCCATGCTAATCTCTGAATGGTTCCAATTTGCCTATATCTGCTGCCTAAGAAAGCACCATTCTTAAGATTTTAAAACTTTTTTTAAGGTAGAAGTTATTTGTAAGAATGCATTTGAATAGATGAATCATAAAACTGAAGTTGTATTATGAGGAAAGGGGAGAAAGAAAGAGGGACCATGGAGGGATCATGCACTCAAGCGGGAGGGCCTCTGGTTTTCAGAAAGTACTTCTGAAAGAAGTCTTTGGAAAAGCAAGCTGAATCTAGCAATATACTAGAGGCAGTACTATTGAGGTCAGGATAAACCACTATCATCTCCCTCTACTTAACATTATACTAGAGGCTTGAACTCATTCAGTTAGGTAAGAGAAAAGAATTAGAGGCATAAGAAGTAAGAAGTGTGCACTCTGAGAGGTTGAGGTGAGTAGATTTTTTCTAAAAATAGAAAAACTGAGGCAAGAGTATCACTTGAGCCCAAGAATTTGAGGTTGCTATGAGCTATGATGATGCCCTGGCATTCTACCCAGGGTGACAGAATGAAAATCTGTCTCAAAAAACAGAACTGGAAAAGAAGTTAACACAAATAATTGGCTTTTATGTGCCAGATAAGAGCCACTAGAAGACGTAGTAAAAGGGAATACCCCATTTCCAATTGCAAAAAAAAAGAAAAAAATAAAAGATGAAATACCAGGGAGTAAACTTACAAGAACTATAGAAAAACCTATGTGGAAATACACTTACTATAATTATAAAACACTTCTGAAAGAAACAAAATAAATTTGAACAAATAGATACTCTTCATTTGATAAGACGTCTCAATTGTCAGCCCTTCAAATTCATAAACTTAATGCAATTTCTTTTTTTTTTTTGAGACAGAGTCTTACTATGTTGCTCTCAGTAGAGTGCCATGGCATCACAGCCTCCCAAGTAGCTGGGACTACAGGCACCCGCCACAACATTTGGCTATTTTTGTGTCCTAATTGTGAGTGTTGTTTAGCAGGTCTGGGCTGGGTTCAAACCCACTAGCCTAGGTGTATGTGGTCAGTGCCCTATCCACTGAGCTATGGGACACTGCCCAACTTAATGCAGTTTCAATGAAAGCACCAACAACCTTTTTTTTCTGGATCTACAAAGATTGATAATAGACTTGAGATAGAAAAATAAACACGTATGTATAGCTGGGGTACATAGAGAAAGCTTTCTAAGACAGAACTGGCCCTACAAGATATTAAAACGTACTATAAAACATGTGTAATTAAAGCGGTTGGTGTTAGCACAAGAAAAAGAAAACCAGACACACATTGTAACCAGTCAAGAGGTGATGTTAAATTGAAATAAAATATAATATATGCCACAAATAGAAATTACAGCTCTAAAAAAGAACTTATATAAAGAACTTATGTAAAATTGAGGGAGAAAAGACAAAGTCCTATAGAACAATGGGCAAAAGATACAAATATGCATGTTACTAAAGACTTATAAAATCTGTGAACAGCTGGAAAAATGTTCAATTGTACTTATAAGAGAAATGCTGATTAAAACCACACTGAGATAACCTTTTTTACTCATTAGAATAGCAAAAAAATTTTCACCTTAGTATACTGTTGGCAAAGATGTGGGAGATACACTCATGCTGGGGGTCAGAATGCAATATCATACAACCTTTTGGAGGAGAATTTGGCAATATTTAGCAGAACTCTACATATCCACAAATCATGTTTGACTTGTGCAATTATAAAAGATGCAAGATACAATATGAAAGATAAACATTGTTATATATTATTACAATTTTAATATAGTTTTTACTTAAAGTGTAACTTTTTTTTTGTACTCCATATATAGCTAGAGGAGAATAATTTGAATGTTACAGACATAAAGAAAAGTATTTAAGGTGATGAGTATTCTAATTACACTGATTTGATCTTTACCAATTATATGAATATTAAATCATCACAGGTACTCTGGAAATATATATACCTTTATGTATCAATTGAAAAAAAGAGAATCTAGACCAGGTGTGGTAGCTCATACCTGTAATCTGAGTACTCTGGGAGGCCGAGATAAGAGGATTGCTTGAGATCTGACCAGGCGGAACAAGACTGAGACCCTGTCTCTACAAAAAATAGAAAAATTATCTGGGTTTGGTGGCACATGCCTATAGTCCCAGCTACTCTGCAAGCTGAGGCAGCAGGATTATTTGAGCCTAAGAATTTGAGGTTGCAGTGTGCTATGATAACAACACTACATCTAGTCTAGGCGACACCCTGTATCTAAAAGAAAAAAAAAATTCTAGGAATTTACCTTGAAGATATACCTAAGTATGAAAACATGTTTGAAAATACTATATATTTGTTTACGCACAATGGCCAGGCAGAGTGGCTCATGCCCATAATATCAGCACTTTAGGAAGCAGAGGTGGGAGGATCATTTCAGCACTGGAGTTTGAGATTGCGGTGAGCTATGATGGCACCACTGCAGTCCGTTCTGGGAGACAGAACAAGGTCCTGTCTCTTAAAATACCTGTGCTTATTTGCTGCAACACTTTTGCAACTGCAAAATATTAGAAATAGTCTAACTTCTAAACCTAGGAGATTGTTTTAGGTAATTGTGCATATATATACAATGATACACATGGAATACTATGCAACTGTAAAAAAAGTAAGTTACCAATGAGCTGTTATGAACTTCTATGTGAAAAGATCAAACTGTAAATTATAGAGTATGTAACTTTTTGTGTAAGTAAAAAAGGAGAATTGGAAAATATATGTATCTGCTTATTTTTACAAAGGAAACCAAAAAAATGCAGATGGGGAGAATGAGATAAGAGGTAATAGAGATAGTGACAAAGACTCCCTGGCTAAGTCTAGACTTTTTTTTTTTTAACTGTTGGGGATTCATTGAGGGTATAAGAAACCAGGTTACACTGATTGCATTTGTTAGGTAATAGACTTTTTTTTTTTAAATAGTCTCATTTTGTTGCCCTTGGTAGAGTGCGGTGGTGTCATAGCTCACAGCAACCTCAAACTCTTAGGCTCAAACGATCCTCTTGCCTTAGCCTCTGTAATAGCTGGGATTAAAGGTGCCCATCACAATGCCTGGCTATTTTTAGAGATGGAGTCTTGCTCTTGCTGAGGCTGATCTTGAACTTCTAAACTCAAAGACCTCCCAGAGTGCAGGACTACAGGTATGAGCTACTGTGTCCAGACTTTTTGAAGACCAAAATCTATTAAGATCAGTATTCTTATATAGAAAACTGAACAGTGATATGCTTATCTAACCCACAGCACATATTCCAGTTTAATCAGCTGTCTTGTTATAGCTACCCCAACCTGTTCCACCTTTTGGTAACATTACCCAGGATCATTCACTGCATTTAGTTATCATGACGTGTGTCTTTTATTCAATGAATTGAATAAAATAAGAATCTGTAAATTCATATTAATAATGAATAAGGGAAAATTCTTCCTTTCATTGGAATGTCAAATAAGCAATATAGAAGGAATTTTGAAGTTAGAAAGTGACCATTTGGCAGTCATCATAAAAATTGATTTAGACAGTCTATAGACATACCACCCTAAACGTGCCCAATCTCGTCTGATCTCAGAAGCTAAGCAGGGTCGGGCTGGTTAGTACTTGGATGGGAGACTGCCTGGGAATACCGGGTGCTGTAGGCTTTAAAAAAATTTTTTTTGATTTAAACAAATTATCAATGGATACTATATGTAAGGAGGAAAGTTTGATGAAGATTAGAACTATCATTTACAGATTATTTATTACAAATAGGAAAATAGTAACTATACAATGATCAAAATAGGAAAATAGTAATTATACAATGATCACCAATAAGGGAGTATAATACACCTTTAGAAGGAAATAGCATATTCTGTTCAAAGATGGTACAACTTGATTTTTTTTTTTTTTTTTGAGACAGAGTCTCACTCTGTTGCCTAGGCCACAGTGCTGTGGTGTCATCATAGCTCACAGCAGTGGTTCTCAACCTTCCTAATGCGGTGACCCTTTAATACTATTCCTCATGTGTGGCATTAGGAAGGTTGAGAACTACTGGCTCACAGCAACCTCAGACTCTTGGGTTCAAGTGATCTTCCTCCTTTAGCCTCCCAGTTAGCTTTAATGATAGGCATCTGACACAATGCCACACTAATTTTCCTATTTTTAGTAGAGATGGAGTTTTGCTCTTGCTTAGGCTTATCTCACAAACTTCTGAGCTCATGCAGTCCACCAACCTTGGCTTCCTGTGAGCCACGGTACAACTTGATTTTAATCATGAGGAAATTATCTGACAAAGTAGAGGGACACTGTGTAAAGTGGCTTATATTAAACAATTTCAATGCCATGAAAGACAGACCAGTGCTGAGGAACTGTTTCAGTTAAAGACACATGTCATGCTAACTAAATGCAGTGAATGATCCTGAGTAATGTTACCAAAAGGGGGAGCAGTGTGGGATAGCAGTAAGGAAATTAAGACAGTTGATTAAATTGGAATATGTGTGATAAGCATATCACTAATGGTACTGTACTTATGTGAGAAAATGTTCTTAGGAATGACATATAGAGATATAATCTAAGCAATGACCTCTCAAAAGGGTTTGAAGATAAATATGTTATAAATATTATATATGAGGAGAGAGACAAAATGAAATATTAGCAATTAAAAGTTGATAGGTCTGATAAAAGGATATATAGGAGTTCTTTGTATAGCAGCTTTTGTGAATTTGGTATTATTTCAAGTGAAAAGCAAGCAGGATAGGTAGGCAGTTGAGGTACAGAGGTAAGGTGCTTGAATTGGTAAATTTTGAAATCATGAGGTTCTTGACCAGTAAATGGTGAGTGCAGAAGGAGGGTGTAGATAATGCTGGGTAACATACATTGTGTACCTGAGTCTCTTCTGCCCAATTTCCAGCTCCTTAAGGCTATAAGTTATGTTCATGAGCCTTGTTTTTTGGTTTCTCCCAGGAGAACCAGTCCATAGTTGGATTTTCACCAAACATCTTTGAAAGAAAACTTTAGTTATGAATGACTCCTTATGGCTATCATTTTCCTTTCTCTTACAGGACATCGGGGACACATTGAGCAGGTATAGTTTTTTCTCCCAAGGGTTAAATCAAGCATGGAAAGACTTGTCTCCCTTACATTTGTAAATCCTGAAAGCAGCCCAGAGCATAGGATAGACATCTTAACAAAATGAGACATATTTTACCTGTCCCTGAAGAGAGTCACTAGTAAGTAGCAAGGAACTCGGTGAACCATAGCTCTTCTCAGTAAAACTCAGGAGTTATTGACAATGTGTGGAGTAGGGGTGTTCACTTGGGAGGCTGCTGGTGGATTTAGGGATATGAGGACACTTCCATGGAAAGGGTAGGGCCCTGTACAGGGACTTGGGCAGAGTGCAAGGTAGCCTATGGCTGTTGCTTCCTATAATGGAGAAAATGAGGCCTAAGGAAGGGGTAAGTGGCCTAGAATTATATAATTACTGATAAGCCACCTGGTCTCTGGATCTTATTTTAGTTATTTTTCCACAATTAAATAAAAGGTGGGGAAGAGCTCCCTGGAAGTTGGAACATGACCAGAGAGGGAGAGCTTGAATAAGCTAGGGTAAAGTAATATAAGCAGGAAGCATGGAATGCAAATGGGTTAGGCTGAGGGAAAATGATGCTTGGTACTACGTACAAGAGTGCCTTCATGGGTGGAGACTGACTTTGAGGAAGCTAAACTTTGAAGTGAATAAATACTGAGTGGTGAAAACCCTCCTGAAGAAGATGCAACTTGACTATGTGGAAGCATTGGGGGAGATGGGATAGGGCCTCATAGATGCATATGTTGGCTGAGAGATCTCTGTGGGTAGAATCTTGTTAATAGAACTGAGCTTCTTAAGGGCTCCTTAAGCCCTTAAGATAGAAGTGAGTTGGAAGTGAGTGGTATGTAAAGGTAGGACTGGTACAAGTAGTCCTACCTTTACATACCACTTTTTGATGCCAGTCTAGTTCTAACCTAACATAGAGGTAGATCTTACACTCTGCAGTTTGTGACATTAAGCATTGGGTTTGGTTATATGAAATAAGAAACCCAAAATTTCACTGGCTTAAGGCTTAAACATAATAAAAATTTTTCTCACCATATAAGCAATATGCTGGTAGGTAGCCTGGGGCTGCCTATTCTTCTGTCTCCAAGTTATAGTCCTGAGACAGTCTAATCCATAGCTGTTTGAAAGCCAGCCAGAAGGAAGGAGATAAGTCGTATAACATTCCTTTTTAAAACCCAAAAGGTCAGAAGGATCGTGAGGCCCTCCTTTCACAGTCTGTAAGCAGACTTCTCAAAATACTATGAGATATTTCCTACTTCTCAGAGGCCAGACTCAGCCACAAGGGTAGCTAAAAGGAACATTGAGCAACTATGAGCCATAAAAGGTAAAAGATGAGAGAAGAGGTATTACGTAAGCAACTAGCAGTCTTTTCCATAGACTCCTTTGCAGTGGTAGGGAAATTGAGTATTGTCCGTCAGAGTGCCTATCTGTCTGAAGACACCATTTGGGAACTTGAGTATTCTGGATAGTTGCCCACCATGAATATCAAGGACTATTGTAGAATGTAGTGCCTTCTGGCAAGGTCAGGCCACATAGACAGTTAAATTCAGTAAATCTTTCTGAAATGAGTACTTGCTATCTGAAAAGCCAAGAGCTAAGAGTGCTTTGAGGGATACAGGAGTGAGTAAGATGTCTCCCTTGTTCTGGTCTAGAAAATCATAGCCTAGAAGGAGAAGATGGGAACAGCTGTAGTGGCTGGTTTTAAAGGTTGTCCACCTATGTTGGACACTTTACTCTAGACTCTTCCTGTTAAGGCCCCTGGAAGGTCATGGAATTAGGGAGGGATTTACTTTATTATTATTATTATTTTTTAATTTAGGGCAGAAAGAATCAGGATCCCTGAACCCTGGATCACACCTCCAGATCTGCAAGAGAAAATCCATATTTTTGCCCAGAAATGTCTATTCTTGACAGAGAGTCTGAAGCAATTCACAGGTAATGTGAGGAGTGGTGTCAGGAGGGAAATGGATTTATAGTTTAAATATCTTTGTATTGTGTGAAGGGATATATGTTCCAGCCAGATAGTGGGTTGCAAACTTAATATCTTCTTTTCTCTCCTTAGAAAAAATGCAGTCAGATATGGAAAAAATCCAAGGTAAATTTATCTATCTTCTGGGCTATGGACGTTGATGTTTCTTGAGAAGAGCATCTGCATTAAAAGTGTGGGAAATGGGACAAGAGTGATAGCCATTGGCCAGCCTCCCCTGATAGTTTGTCTTCCTTGTAGTCTTATTAACTTTTTCAATTAATAGCCTCTTCTAATTTGAAGTCTGTTAACTATATTCAATCAGTTCTACCTTTACATTAATGGAGGAGAAAAATATACAATCTAAAAATTAATTAATCCAGAATTAATTTGATTAATTTTAATTGGGAAATAGAGTGAACCAAAACTGTCCTAGTTAACTTTCACTTGAGCCCTTTTTTTTTTTTTTTTAAGAGACAGCATCTCACTTTATCGCCCTCAGTAGTGTGCTGTGTGCCCACAGCAGGAGGAACACAGCAGGACTCAAGTACCCATTTTTAAAATTATAATGTACTGAGTTCTTTCTACTGTGGGCACAGGTGCCTAGCAGGACAGGAGCAACTGAGCAGCACAGACTGAGGCAGCACCGCCAGGGAAGTGGTTAATAGCACCTCATAAGTGAAGTGAGGAAAATAATAGTTCTTACCTTTTAAGGTTATAAGGATAAACATTATTTACCACTTGTAACATCTTTAGATGAAACCTGACACATAATAAGTCCTATATTTATGTTTATTAAATAAAGTTTACTGAGCATTTTGAGAAGCTTTTCAAGATCTAAATTCTTTCTCCTGAGCCACATTCAGTTTGAAGTTGGCTTCATATTGAATATTAAGTTCCTAGGCAGGCAGTCTGGTGCAGTCTGAAATCTTTAGATATAGGTAAACCTTTTTATTATTTATTACAAATTACCCTCATAATCTTTGATTATTTCCTATACTATATATGTTGAATCCTTATTTGTATTGCATCTTTTCAGTTGTGTACTTGGCATTTAGCAACATAGAGAAGAGAACTCTCCTTGTGGAGGACAAACAAGACAAATAGGGAGAAACTCCACTCAATATAGTGTATAATACCAAAAGTGATTAGTTCAGGTATGACTTCCTTGATTTGCTCTCATTTACTTCTGCTCTTCTCAGTGAGATCATATATGAATATGCTTCAGCTCGGTGGCTAAGGAGCCAGCCACATACACCTGAGCTGGCATGTTCGAATCCAGCCCAGCCAGCCAAACAACAATGACGGCTGCAACCAAAAAATAGCCAGGCACTGTGGCGGGCACCTGTGGTCCCAGCTACTTGGGAGGAGGAGGCAAGAGAATCACTTGAGCCAGGAATTGGAGGTTGCTGTGAGCTGTGATGCCACAGCATTCTACCCTGGGTAACAGCTTGAGACTCTGTCTCAAAAAAAAAAAAAAAAAAAAATGCTTTGTCAGCTTTAAAGTACCTTATAAGTGAACGGTCTTATTTGCCCCAGAGTGGCAATGGTTGTCACTTGAGCTACCCAGCTCCTAAAACAGAGATAACTTATGATAGCTAAGAGGGGTGTATGATGTTGGCTTGGAACTGAGGTTCCCTCTGCAGAGCCGACAGGCTTACTGGAGGGTGGAATCTTTGATCTTAGCTCAGTTTGATCCCATATTCTACCAGTCTCAGTCATGTGGTTATCTGTCTACTTGAGGTTCCTAATCCCTCTTCCCTCAAAGCTTGAGCTGGATGATAGAGTCATACATTGTATAAGGAAATCAGTGTGTGGAGGACAATAGTGGTTCCAAGGTTTGTAGTGTAGACCATTGCTCTATGATGACTAACCAAAGTTTCCTCAATAATACATTTCCTGGAAATACTCATGTGACTTCCAAAATTTATTTTCTCTTTGTTTTTTCAGAATTGAGAGAGGCTCAATTATATTCAGGTAGGTGATGGGAGAGAAAACTATACTGGGGTAAGGAGTAAAAATTTTTGTAAGTCTTACTATAGCTATGAATGGTACACTGACTGCTCTACCTGCTTAGCATCAGGGGCTAACTGATTTGTGACAAGCAGGAGTAATGGAGTTCACCTCCCATTCTGAGTGCTATAGAGAATCTAGGAGTCTTTTGTCATCCCATCACTATACCTCAAGGCAAAGCATAAAACTCCCCCTTTTCCTTAACAATCACCTTTATACTATGATTTAGAGAGATTGGGAAAATCCACAATTTAAGAGGTATGTGAGGGGTGTAATTTTCCATAGTCCCATGGCCACTTTTTCTTATCAGGAATCTTCTAAAAAGAGAAAAACTCTGCATACAATATGTCTTCATGCATTTGTTCCACTGACTGATCCATATTTAACCGAGTACCTTACATAGCCTCCTACATTGTCTGCTACTTGTGCAGGGTACTTTAGAGGGAACAGAGTATGAGAAATTCTACTCTTGCAGCTTGCGTTGTTTGGTTGGAGGTATGAGGTATAACCATGACACAAGAAAATAATAGGCAGCCATTTTGCACAGATTGTTGAACTGAGGGCTCTGAGGTTCTTGGTCACCTCCATAGGTTACCTGTCTTGAAACTTTTGTGAGAGTCATTTAGCCTGTCTGAGCTTTGATTTCTGTGAGATCATGTTTGAGAATCCTCCTCCTGAATAAGAGATGAAGAACAAATGGGAAAATATATGTCAGTGCTTTTAAAACAGGAAAACAGCAACCATATGATTTCAAGATGTTGTAATACTAAATACCAGAGGAGATGACATGGTGAGGCACAGAAAAGGAAAAGTAAAATGGCTTGGGCAACTATTAAGAAAAACTCTGAGGATGATGCAGGTCTTAAACTAGACATTCCAACAATGTGGAGAGTAAAGATCTCGTAGAATGGATAAGAGTGATTTGAAAGGTGGGCAAATTCATTCCCAGAATATCCCCAGTCCCTTATAATTCCCAAATCCCAAATCTTTGAAAGCTACAAGCCTTTTCATTATTTTATAGCAAATTAATTATGAATTAATGCAGGACTAGAGTCTGTCTAGATTCTAAATCTAGAATGGAACTATACAAGGCCCTCCTCTATTAATAGTTGAGTAAAAAGGCTCGGCGTCCGTAGCTCAATGAGTAGGGTGTCAGCCACATATACTGAGATTGGCGGGTTCAAGCCTGGCCCGGGCCTGCTAATAACAGTGACAACTGCAACAAAAAAATAGCCCGGTGTTGTGGTGGGCACCTGTAGTCCCAGCTACTTGGGAGGCTGAGGCAAGAGAATCACTTAAGCCCAAGAGTGATGCCATGGCACTCTACCAAGGGTGACAAAGTGAGACTCTGTCTCAATTTAAAAAAAAAAAAAAAAGTTGAGTAAAAAGTGCATCATCAGAGCCTGCTTATCTAATATCTGTAATATTCTGAATTCTTTGAAACTTTTGGCCCCTGAAGCTCTCAGATTAAGTGAGTATGGACATGTAAGAAAACCTGAAATTCACCTTATCATGGATACTGTGGCTTACAATGTGAAAGAAAGGGAACTGGTGACATTTTAGTACTTTCAATATTATCTTGGCTATAAAATGGTAACCAGCTAATCCAAGCAGTAATTTTTGAATAGTGACCTTTATGATATATTTCATCATAAAATGACTACAACCTCTAGCAGGAAGCTCTTACCCTCTTCTCAGAGAGATAGGGGAAAGCTAGATGTTTTATTAGAGTAGGCTCTCCTGATTCTCAGGCTGACCTTCCCCTCTGTGTCTCTGCAGTGGACGTGACTCTGGATCCAGACACAGCCTACCCTAGCCTCATCC
Source organism: Arctocebus calabarensis (assembly GCA_963573935.1). Taxonomy (NCBI): domain Eukaryota; kingdom Metazoa; phylum Chordata; class Mammalia; order Primates; family Lorisidae; genus Arctocebus; species Arctocebus calabarensis. The sequence continues at coordinate 15,273 of CAUYON010027787.1, forward strand.
TGTCTGATAATCTGCGGCAAGTGCGGTACAGTTACCTCCAACAGGACCTGCCTGACAACCCTGAGCGGTTCAATCTGTTTCCCTGTGTCCTGGGCTCTCCATGCTTCATCGCTGGGAGACATTATTGGGAGGTAGAGGTGGGAGATAAAGCCAAGTGGACCATAGGTGTTTGTGAAGACTCAGTGTGCAGAAAAGGTGGAGTAACCTCAGCTCCCCAGAATGGATTCTGGGCAGTGTCATTGTGGTATGGGAAGGAATATTGGGCTCTTACATCCCCAATGACTGCCCTCCCTCTGCGGACCCCCCTCCAGCGGGTGGGGATTTTCTTGGACTATGATGCTGGCGAGGTCTCCTTCTACAATGTGACAGAAAGGTGTCACACCTTTACTTTCTCTCATGCTACCTTCTGTGGGCCTGTCCGGCCCTACTTCAGTCTGAGTTACTCAGGGGGGAAGAGTGCAGCTCCACTGATCATCTGTCCCATGAGTGGGATTGATGGCTTTTCTGGCCATGTTGGGAATCATGGTCATTCCATGGAGACTTCTCCTTGAGGAGGTGAACTCAGGCCACAAGAGCTGTTGGCTATAATCCTACGCCAGGCACAAGGCATCTTGTTGTCTTGCCACTTCCTGTTTATTACCACTGGATATCCTTACCATGTTCCATGCTCTGCAGTGGGAGACAGGAAGTCCATGTCCTCTGCCATTTTTTTCCTTCCTATACAAATTGTGAGATGTAAGGAGAAATATCAGGTTTTCCCAGAAATAAAAACCAGATACCTCCAAGTGTTTCACTTTGTGATTTTACACATTTCTGGAGGGGGATAAACAATATGGATAATCTTTGAAGTTAGAGAGCCATTTAAGACACTTAACCTTCTTGACTCATCCTGGCTTTCTCTGGTTCAGCCCCACATAGTGATTGTGGGTATTTGCTGTCATTTCTGGTTTAGGCCTCCTTTCTGAAAATCTAGAATGGAACTATACAAGGCCCTGTTGTCAGCATGGTTCCCTTTATCCCAGATTTTCCTTCTGGGAAGAGTACCTCTACCCCAATTCCCCATCTGCTGTAGTTTTGCTAATTCCATTAAAGAGGCCTGTATGTATTTTTGTTAGTTACAGTTATTTTACAGTAATGGTGGGAAATGGCCCCATCATATCTCTATTATAATTTCTAATCAATGTCTCTTTACCTTTGTATCTTTTCTGAGGTCTTTATCTGCTCCCTTCGTTCTAATGAAAGGCGTATCCTGGTGCTGGGTGCACATCATCAAAGACAATATTGTATTCAACTCCGTCCACTGTTTTCCAGTCACATTTGTGGACTGGTGGTCAGTCATATGCTGTCCCTGGAAGAATTCTGGGATAGTATTCTAGGGATTCATTGATTTCTTGCCTCCTTTTCTCTATCTCCTTTGAGAAATGGGGGAATTGGCCTTTCTAAGTGTCCTCTGGGGGCATCCCCATGGCCATTGGATTGTGAGGCATTGTAGAGTCAGAAGGCAAGGGCAGATCACTTTGAACAAGCCCCCATGATGGTTCTTAGTCCTGCTTCTCAGTGGGTACATGATCCTCTGTTTAAAAATAAAGTGAATATAAATGTGTATATTGTTGTTGTTTTCTGGGTCTTGTTGGGTTGGGTTCATACATGTTGGAAGGGAGGGGGAGGAAGTGGTTAATGGTTTTGATTTTCCATGAGTCCAGAATCCCATTCTGGCTAATATTTTACTTCCACTTGTGATAAAACTACTTTCTCAGTACCATATCACTAATGGTGCTGAAAAAGTAATGTTAGACATCCATAACCTACAGCTTTTGTATTGGCTAATCATGTAATTTTGCTATGAAAGTGTTTTCTCATTCTTTTTTTTTTTGTAATTGGCAGTAAGATAAAACAGCAATGCTTGCATAGATCAGAGGACCCAAGACTTGCTTCCTAATCCAGAATCACGAGCCCAAGCTCTGGGGGGCATGGAGTTAACCTGTGGTGAGGAGGAAAAATAAAGCCAAGAGAATAGCTCTTTTCCTAGGAATTTAAATTAGTACCCTTTCTGAATAATATTATTTCCCTTGCTGAACATGTCATCAGAAGATGAAATTATGAGCTATATTTAAATTCTGTACCAGGCATTGGGGTTCCATGGCTGAAGATAATGAGTTGGTGGTACCATGTCCTAATTCTTTTTTAATCAAGTTTTAAGGGAAATAAGACAATCAGGGGCTATAGAAAGGGGCTTCCATAAGGTTAGGTTAGCTTTTGCTGAATACTCTGAGAAATAATTGCCTATGATGACATATAAAAAACACAAAGCGATGTTTGGCACATATTATGAAGAGCTTTTTTTTTTTTTGAGACAGAGCCTCAAGCTGTCACCCTGGATAGAGTGCAGTGGCATCACAGCTCATAGGAACCTCCAATTCCTGGGCTCAAGCGAGTCTCTTGCCTCCGCCTCCCAAGTAGCTGGGACTACAAGCGCCCAGCCCACCACAACGCCCGGCCATTTTTTGGTTTCAGCCGTCATTATTGTTTGGCGGGCCCAGGCTGGATCCAAACCCGCCAGCTCAGGTGTATGTGGCTGGCGTCTTAGCCCATTGAGCCACAGGTGCCGAGCCTATGAAGAGCTTTTTTTACAATAACTTCTTTAATGCTCATAACAACCTTATCAAGTATGTACTATTGCCCTTATTTTACAGATAAAGAAACTGAAGCAGAGAGGGTAAATGACTTATCCAAGGTGCATAGCTAGGAAGCAGCAGAGCCAGGATTCAAACTGAGATGGAACACATGACCAGAAACATCAATTCCTGCCCCTGAAATATATATAGATTATTATTCTCTGCATAAGAGGGGCAGAGCAGAGACTGGAAGCTTTGAAGTGCCAGTCCATTGACCTTGAATGCCTGCCTAGTAACACTGTTTACTTTTAACTGAAGGATCTGCAACTGGAAAATGGGGTGAAGAGTCTCATTAAGAATCACATTCCACTTTAATTAGTCCATTGGGGAAGGGGGGGAAGAATAAAGCCCTATAAAAAGGATACCCTGTACCAGTCCAAGGACACGTTCCCTTGGGATGGACTCCTGGTTCTTGCTATTATCAGTGATGGGGCTATCTGCAAGCTAACTTAGAGGATCTCACACTGGTTCTATTTTATTTCCAATTAACTAGTGGAGCAGGATTTTATTGCACTTTTATTAAAAGCAGCAGCTGGAGCAATGGTAAGCAGTCTTGGATTCAACAAAGCTACTTCTGACTCGAATGAGGATGCATCTATAAGGGTGAATACTAACAGTGCTGAGAGAGAAAAGCTTCAGAATATATAAGTATTAAGCATTTATATTTAAACTAAATATTTTTATTTAAATTTTTGATTTTAAAAAACCTTTTTTTGAAACAGTCTCACTATGTCACCCTTGGTAGAGCGCCGTGGCATCACAACTCACAGTAACCTCAAAATCCCGGGCTTAAGCGATTCTCTAGCCTTAACCTCCTAAGTAGTTGGGATCATCGGCGCCCACCACAATGCCCAGCTGTTTTGGGGGGGTTGTTCTTGTCATTGTTTAGCAGGCCCAGGCTGGGTTTGAACCCACCAGCCTTGTATGTGGCTAGCACTAACCCCTGACATACAGGCTCTGAGCCAAGCCTTCCATTTTTTTTTTTTTAATTTTTTTGTTAAATCATGGTTGCGCATATAAATGCAATCATGAGGTACAATGTGCTGGCTTTATATACAATTTGAAATATTTTCATCATACTGGTTGACATAGCTTTCGTGGCATTTTCTTAGTTATTGTGTACAGTCATTTATATTCTACATTTAGTAAGTTTCACCTGTACCCTCAAGTCTTCCATTTTTTAATGAAGTTAAATGAATAGGTAAATGATTCTTTTTTTTTTTTTTTTTTTTTTAGGTAAATGATTCTTAAAGTTTGCTCATCTGCAGAAGGGTAATCAATCTTTGCATTCATTGAATCAGCAGTCAGGTCACTAAATAGATACGGGCCCAGCCAGCAGTTTGACTCTTTTGGCTTCTCTGTTTCTTTTATCAGAATATCAGAAGTTGTTAATTATACATCAGGACTTTACAATTCCTTAATTGTTTTCTTCCCCCAGGAAAAAGTATTCGGTGCCTGCAGACAGGCACCGAATTCGGTGTATCTTTCAGCTGCTCTTGTATTTTCTCATTCTCATGCAGAGAAGAGCATCTTCCCCAAGAGTAGATAAGGTCCAGAAGAGACAGAGCAGAGAATAAAGAGAAACTGAACATGGCCTTGTCTCTCCATCATGTACAAATAAGTGAGAAGATGAGAGAATTCAGGTGGTAACTAATACTTAAAAGACACTATGAGGGGAAATTGCACATCACCGAGCAAAATAAAAAGCAAAACTCAGGTGTAACACAGTGACTTATGCTTGTAATCCTAGCACTCTGGGCAACAGCAGTGAGTGGATTGCTTGAGGTCAGGAGTTTGAGACCAGCCTGAGCAAGAGTGAGACCCTATCTCTACTAAAAAATAGTAAATAAGTAGCCAGATGGTTTGTTGGGTACCTGTAGTCTCAGCAACTCGGGATGCTAAGGGAGAAGGATTCCTTGAGCCCAGAGTTTGAGGTTCCTGTGAACTAGAATGATGTCACAGCACTCTACACAAGGTGACAGAGACTCTTACCCCCTAAAATGTAAAACTCAAAGCGTTCTTAATGTTCCAGTGGTGGGTGGGTAAGTTGCCTCTTCACACATAAAGGACATTCTTTGATTCAAATACACAACTAACCAGCGTTGAGTGCCCCAGCTGAATGTGATTCCTGAGGAGAATACAAGAGAGCATGGCTTCTGTCCTTGGAAAAGTTAAAAAAAAAGGGGGGGGGGGGAACAGCATGAAAAAGAAGTGGAGCACAATTAATGGCAAGTTAAGGATAAATAAAACGTGCTGCAGGAGACTGGTGGAGCACAATATTCTGAGAGAAAGCTGACTGCATTTTTTAGTGTCCTTTTTCTTTCTTTTTTTTTTTTTGAAACAGTCTCAAGCTGTTGCCCCAGGTAGAGTGCTGTGGCATCACAGCTCACAGCAAACTCGAACTCTTGAGTTCAAGTGATCCTCTTGCTTTAGCTTCCTGAGTAGCTGGGACTATAGGTGACTGCCACAACTTGACTATGGGGGTCTTGCTCTGGCTCAGGCCGATCTCAAGCAATCTACCTGCCTTGGCCTCCTAGAGGGCTAGAATTACAGGTCTGAGCCACCAGGTCAGGCCTAACTTAATTTTGTAATTTAATGACTAATTTCTGTGCTTTGTTTAACCAGAAATTCCTCCTGTGTGAGGTCTCTGCAAAGAATAATAAAACCTAAGCAATTGCAGGAGAATTGGCTTTGCTAAGATGTTAACAAAGTGGCTTAAGTATCAAAATGTGTGAATAACAGTTGTATTTGACAACATTGCTCCAGTTACATTTCCTTTTTCCTTGTTGGAGAAAGTGTAAATTTCTCAGATCTGATTTATTTTTTTACTTTTGCATTTGAAGTTTGATACATAAGCAAGGCATTTGAAGGTAACCTTTTCAGGTACACACATGTACCAGAATCTTCATTCAGAACACATGTGGATTTGTATGGGGTGTGATTGCCAAACCTGTTTAGGGTTTGTGATAAACAAGAAGAATGTAACAGAAAAAAGGTGAGAAGATACTAGTTTCCTTTAGTGTAGAAAAACTTCATATTTTCAACTTACATTTATTTTTTAAATGACTAAAGAAATATTATCATAGATGCTTTTGATGAGACCCTGGGTGATTTTTTAGTAATTTATGTATTTATTTTAAAATGATAGGGCCTCACTCTGTCATTCAGGCTGGAGTACAGTGGTTTGAGCATAGCTCACCACAGCCTGAAATTCCCTGGAAACTCTGGTCTCAAGCAATCCTCCCATCTCAGTCTCTTGAGTTGCTGGGATTATAGGTTGAGCTACTGCCTCCTGGCAGATTTTTTCCTTCTTTCTTTCTGTATTGCACCCTTCACCATGGAAACCTAATTAAGCATACCCCAAAATAAAGAAAATACAACACTGAACTCCCAATATTGTGTTCCAACTTCAACAACTGGCAATTAATGGTCAATCTGATTTCAAATGCACTCTCATTTAGTCTCAAGTAAATCCTGGATATGATGTCACAAAAATCAGATGATTTTATGAAACCTCTGGTAAAATTTCAGATTGATTTCAAGGTTGGAAATCAAATCCTGTTTTCCCTTTCAGCTTTTTTCCTTTTTGTCCCTCTGCTTACCCTCTTTAAATAATTGGTCAGATCTTTCAAAATTACCCTTGTAGGAAATTTTTTCATAAAAATGTAGAATGGCTTCCAGGGAGCCTTCTTGCACAATAAATATTGTTAGTAAATAGTAAAAATATATGTTTAATTATACTTCACCTTGTTCTAAAATGGACTTAAAGCTATTTAACGGATAAAGTAAAGATAGCAGGCGTTAATGTGCCATAAAGGAAGAAAAAAGTATGAAACAAAAAATGTCAGGAATAGCATAATAAATGTAGAGCATAACAGCATTACAAGGATGTTAAATGTGGGCCACTGTTTGGTTTTAAAAATTGACATAGGAACCTCATTACTTTTTTACTTCATATTTTCCCTGAGATGGCAAAATAGACCACATGTTTAAGGTACTTAATGGGATTCTGCTTAGGGAATTTCTACTTGGGTTCTTGGTATTTAGAAATTATAAGAGCTTAGTTTTCATAAAATATAAATCAATAAGGAAAGAATACCTCAGTAAAAATTTGATGCGCAATTTACTGATGAAGAAGTAAAAACATCCTTAAATGTGTTGAACATCACCAATAAATCTGTTCAAAAAATGCCTTACCGTTTTTCACCTATTAAATGTTTTGTTGTTTTTATTGTCTGTTTAATCCTAATATCCTGTGTTGGTCAGGTTTGGGATATCTAAATCACTTCATATCTTTTTAACAGGCAGTTGGACATCGTGCATAAGAAGGCTTTAAAACTGGATAAACTTTGATCCAATGATTTCACTTCTAGAAATTTAAGGAAATAATTATGGATGTCTGAAAATATTTGTCTACACAAAAAGGGTCTTTATAGCACTGCTCATGACAACAAAGAATTAGAAATAATCCAGTATTGAACAATATGGGTTTGAAATGGGTTATCTGCATCATTAAAATTTATGAAAAATAATATTTAACTTCAGTACTTGGAAAGTACATAAGCTCATAATATTTAATAAGCAAAGTATGTAGTATACCTGACTTTGGGGAAAAAACAAGGCATTTGAAAAACTAAATACATGAAATGTTAGTAATTACCTCTGACTAGAGTATAGATAATTTTTATTTTGACTTAATTTGTACTTTCAACAATTTGTGTGTACTTTGCAATTAGAAAAATCTACATTCAAATAATTAAGGGGTTACTGTTGTCATGTTAGAATAACTGGATAACTTCCCAACGTAACTATAGCTTATGGGAGAAAATATACATATTTTGTATCTTGTTGATTAATTGGAAAAGCAGTGTTTATTATACTTCTCACTACCCATTTTCTCTTTAATTATAAAAAAAAATCATGAAACTAAGGAAGTCTATGGAAATCAGACAAGGCATATTGAAACGCAAATTATCTCTCCATGCAGAAAAGAGACCTAATAGGAAACGTTTGCAACGTTTAATAAGTACAAAAAATAGCCTATTAAGACTAAAATCTAATTAAAATCCTCAAGACAGTATTTCTGCTTTCTGAATACAGCAGTTACAATGGTTGAGTTCAAATACATTTATTTAGCGTCTAAGACCACGTTTGCCACGCACTGTCCTGGCAGCATTTGGCCAACAAAGGTTATTTTAGCACAGTGTTCCTGACGCCGAAGCGCTCTCAGTCTAGTTGGAGTAATAATTTCTTACTGCTTAGTTTTAGGGCCCCATTAGAACTCAAATTACTGGCAGGAGGCTGAGGAACGGCTGGAAAAGTGGGGTAAGGGGATGTGGTTCTCACCCACCATCCCCTTAAAAATTGCCACTGTTCTCTGACCTGGCAATGGACACCCTGGAGATTTCCAGTCGGGATCACCTGAGAGTGGCCAGGAAGGTCGGGGGCGGAGCGAGTCACTCCTGAGCTGCTCCTGCTCTGGGACAGAAACCGCCTTGAGGCTGCAGCCCTTGCTCTGGCAGCTGTCCGCGCCCTACCCCGAGCAGTTCCCGGCGGGCACTTCCGGAACCCAATAGAAACTTTAAAGCGAGGCGTTGTGAGAACAGAAGGAAACTAAATAGAGGCGGCAAAAGTGTTACCCTATAGAACAGGGTCTTCTATTTTGTTAGGGTTTTAGTGTTCTGTTTCTGACCATCTTCAAAAGAACGAAATCCTAGTACCCGGGGAGGCTAACCACGATTAAGACGAGTAAAGGAAAGTCTGGAAACCGACCCAGAGAACAAGGCAAAAAGACGTTCTTCCTTTCCCTTCTTTCCCGAAATCTGGGTAGGCTGAGCACACAAGAAATGTTTGCACGCTTATCTCAAATGGGGTGACAGGTGTAAGGTCCGTAAGAGACTTGTATCCATTTTCATGTATAAAAATTTTTTCTGCTCCGGCTAAATTCTCAATCAACGAGGAGCGTTCTTTTCTTGTCGTTGCTAAGCAACGCTGACGTCAACACTTCTTTGAATATACGTCAGAGAAGCGTTGCACTTCGATCTCCATTTTAGTGAAGATCTCCGTTGTCGCACAGGGTGTCAGGATGGCCGAGTGGTCTAAGGCGCCAGACTCAAGCTCCGCTTCCCTGCGCTGGGGATTCTGGTCTCCAAATGGAGGCGTGGGTTCGAATCCCACTTCTGACACATCGTTTTCTTTCCCCTTCATTTTTGGAACAACTGCATTAAACTTCATTTCAGAAATATGCGTAACCAACTACCAACCTACGCTTAAAAAAATTGACTTTTAAAACTTTCTCACAGAGACTATCAACACTGGAAAGCGTAAAAGCGGAAGTATCGCGATATTTGGGGCAAAGACGTTCAACCGTGTGGAGATTGCTAGAGGTTGGTCTATCTATCGCGAGATAGTTTGGCAGTCGTGAAGTACGGGACAGAGGTACTCTGTCTCACGGTGCAGGTGGAGAGAGGGGCTGTGGTTGTGTTCCCTGCCTTCTTCGTAAGTTCCACCCACTTTGTTTTAAATCCAAGCCCTCTTCTGGACGTTTCCTGTAGCACTTTACTACCAGTCTTACTACTCCCTGGTTCACGACTGTGCGATCTCTAATCGTACACAGATCCTCTGCTCTCCTCTATTTTCAAAAGTCACAGAATTAATTCTCAAGCGTTTCTTTTGTAGATTATGCATATTCACACTCGCGTTGGCATCTTTGTCAAGATGGCACCTCTGTCTTAATTACAGCTTTGTCTACTCAGTGAAAACTGAATACCATTTTCACTCCTGAATAAAATATGAAAGATTCTCCATCCTCTTCTAAATGTAGTTGCCATCAACAATTTGTATTTCTTACCGTTCTTTCATCTCTCATTTGCATATATCTATTCGTTAATATTTTGCGTTTTACAGAAATAGAATCACAAAAAATCACAATGTCAGTTCTCTGACATATTTCTCCCTCATTTCATGGGCTCTTTGATGTGAAAATCATTCTTTTTCCTTATAAAGGAAATACTGCAAATAATTTCAAAGCATGGATATATTCTACTTCCTTTAACTACCTTTTTACTGAACATTTAAAGTATTTTCGATTATTGTTTCATAAGTGCTTATCATGTGCCAGGAATGCAGCCCTGGAGAATATGGCCATAAAAAAATATAAAATTTAAGTTAAAAAATAAAATATTCACTTCTGTGGAGTTTTATTCTAGTTAAATGACTGGCTTTCCTTTAGGAAGCCCATATTCCTAGATTTCCTTATCTCTTAGGAGAAGAATGTAATTCCCAGATCTTCAGACTAAATGCCTATTAGCAGCTCTTGAAGATTCATATCCATATAAACCATACATTTTTTTTTATGACCACTCATGACTGAATTCTTCCGATTATTAATTTTATCTGACTAGTCAAAATGTGAAACTGGGCAGGAGAAAAGAAAGTTCTCTTACAATTTAGAATTCTGCCTGGGTTATATCTTGTTCTATCTAAGAATAAAAAGCATTTCCTAGTAATTATTATGGTGATTCTTATGTACAAATAACTTCAGTGGCTTTTATTTGGTAGTACTTTCACAGAGAAAGTGTTACTAGCCCAGTTACCTTGTTTTCATGTCATTGGATAAGTGCTGCATGGTTTATTTGAAGGAAAGATGTTAAGTCTTTTAGCAGAGGATAAGAGATAATCTCTCTATACATCTCTACACCAGAGGTTATTGTAATGAATTAGTACTGAGTAATGACATAACCAAACTGAGAAATAGTTAGTTAACTTATTTGGTCTTACTAAACTATGATAAAGGCTTTCAGTAGTAGAATTAAACATTTTAGGAAAAAAACATACTTAGAATATGTTAAATAAGTGAGTAGTGGTATGTCTCCTTTTCAGTTTAAAACCCAGGGTTATAAGCTGTTATAAAAACTATGAAACACTTTACTTTTTTGTTAATACCATCCCTCAACCCCCTCTGCCATGATTTTTAGTGTTGGATTAAGAGCCAATGTTGTGCTTTCTTTCCTGAATAAAATAATGTGTAATATTTAACTAAGAGTACTGCCAATGTTAGACTAATAACAAAAGCTGAATTTTCTTTAGATATGCCTTAAAACATAATGTTACTACTAATTTAAATTATTTCATTTTATATTAGTTTTCTTTAGTTTTCCTGGTTGGAGTGTATCTTGAAACTGATTAAGATTATGTTCCCTTAAATTTACCAGAGACCTATTTCTTTCTCTTTTCTCTGCCTTTCTCCTTCTCTCCTTTTTGTTTTTGTATAGTTTTGCTTTGAGAGAGTTTTACTCTGTCACACAGGGTAGGGTGCATTGCAGTGCTGTGTGTAGCTCACTGCAACCTCCAACTCCTGGGCTTAAGTGTACCTCCTGCCTCAGCCTCCTAAATCCCTGGGACTACAGGCACCTGCCACTATACCAGCCTAATTTTTCTGTTGTAGATATGTTGGTCTCAATCTTGCTCAGGCTGGTCTTGAACTCCTGGTCTTAAGCGATCATCCCACTTTAACTTAGTTTTATTTTTGTTTGTTTGTTTGTTTTGTTTTGAGACACAGTCTCACTCTGTTGCCCCAGGCTGCAGTGCCCTGGCATCAGTCTAGTTCACAGCAACCTCAAACTCCTGAGTTCAAGGAATCCTCCTGCCTCAGCCTCCTCAGTAGCTGGGACTATAGGCACTACCACAATGCCTAACTAATTTTCCTATTTTTAGTAGAGATGGAGTCTCAGTGTAGGTCTCAAACTCCTGAGCTCAAGTGATTCTCCTGCCTCAGCCTCCTAGAGGGCTAGGATTACAGATGTGAACTACTGCTCCTGCCTCATTTCAGTTATTTTCAGAAGACACAGGTGCCTCGTGGCTTCCATGCTGAACACCTCAGCTTTCTAAATATGATGCAAATGGTAAAATGATTTTGTTGTGAAGTTCTGCTTTATTTGACATTAGAGGAACCGTACATACTAGTGATATCTCCTATACATGTGATGAGCTAGGAAAAGTCTTCGTTCAGGGTAGGTCTGGTTTTATTTTTCATCAGAGAATTCACACAAAAGCCAGACCCAATAAATGTGATAGTGTAAAGTTTACTATTGTCAGTTAATTCACACTGCTCATTGCTGTACAATACATTTCTATAGCATTTCCTTCTTTCAACACTGAAACTCTATATCGAATAAACACTGACTCCTCCTTTCCACTTTCCCATCCCTTGGCAACCACCTGTCTATTTTCTGCTTCTATGATTTTGACTACTTTATTTATTTATTTATTCACTTATTTTTGAGACAGAATCTTATTCTGTTGCCGTGGGTAGCATCATTATAGCTCACAGCAACCTCAGATTCTTGGGCTCCAGAATCTCTTTCCTCAGCCTCCCAAATGGCTGGGACCACCGGCCACAATGCCCCACTATTGACTTTAGATACTTCATTAGCATGGAATTATACAGTATTTGCCCTTTTGTAATTGGCTTTTTTCACTTTACCTAATGTCCTCAAGGTTCATCCATGTTGTAGTATGTGGCAGGATCATCTTCCTTTCTAAAAAAAAAATATTCCAACTTGGCGCCTATAGCTCAGCAGCTAGGGCACCAGCCACATACACTGAGGCTGGCAGGTTCAAACCTCAGCCTGGGCTTGCCAAACAACAATGACAACTACAACCAAAACATAGCCATGTGTTATGGCGGGTACCTGTACTCCCACCTACTTGGGAGGTTGAGGGAAGAGAAATGCTTAAGCCCAAGAGTTGGAGGTTGCTGTGAGCTGTAACACCACGGCACTCTACCGAGGGCAACATTATGAGACTCTGAAAAAGTCTGAAAAAAAAAATAATATTCCACTGTATGCATATACACATTTTGTTTATTTATTCAACCATTGATGGGCATTTGTGTTGCATCCACTTCTCGGCTATTGCAAATGATTCTGCTAAGAGCATGGGTGTAAAAACATACTGTTTCCAACTTTGGATATACATCCAAAAGCAGGATTGCTGGATCATATAATATTCCAGTCTCCAGCCCCTGGGTCACAAACTGGTACTGGTTCATGGCCTATTAGCAGGAGGCACGCAGTGGGTGAGGAAAGGAAACTTTAAAGCTTTATCGGTATTTGTAGCCACTCTCCATCTTTGAACTCACCATGTGAGCTCCACCTCCAGACATCAGCAGTGACAACAGATTCTCATAGGAGTGCAAAGCCTACTGTAAACTGTGCATGCAAGGGATATAGGTTGTGTGCTCCTTATGAGTGACATCAACTAAAATGAGATTATATAGTAGATGGACATAAGCAACACTCTTCTGGTATCACTGTCTCCCATCACCTGTAAATAGGACCATCTAATTGCAGGAAAACAAGCTCAGGAGTACTACTGATTCTGGATTATAATGAGTTGTATAATTATTTCATTATATACTATAATATAGTAATAATAATAGAAATAAAGTGCACAATAACTGTAATGCTCTTGAATCATTCCAAAACCATTCACATCTCCCTCAGTCCCGTCGGCCTCCCAGAATGCTAGGATTACAGGCATGAGCCACTGTGCCTGGCCTGAATTAATTGTTTAATATGATACAAGTTATGGATCTGATTTCATTCTTTTGAAAATGGATATTCAGTTTCTCAGTACCATGTGTTTGAAGAGACATTCTTTTTCTCATTGAGTGGTCTTGGCACCCTTATTGAAGACCACTCAACCATATACATGAGAGTTTATTTCTTGGTTCTTTTTACATTCTATTAGTCTATATGTCTGTCTTAATGATAGTACCACACTGTTTTGATAACTGTAGGTTTGTTTTTTTTTTGAGACAGAGTCTGACTATGTTGCCCTTGGTAGAGTGCTGTGGTGTCACAGCTCACAGCAACCTCCAACTCTTGGACTTAAGTGATTTTCTTGCCTCCCAAGTAGCTGGGACTACAGGTGCCTGCCACGATGCCTGACATTTTTTGGTTGCACTTGTCATTGTTGTTTAGCAGGCCCTGGCCAGGTTCAAACCTGTCAGCCTCAGTGCATGTTGCCGGCACCCTACCCACTGAGCACCAGCGCCGCCCCTGATTCCTGTAGTTTTGTAATATGTTTTGATATCAGGAAGTGTGAGACCTCCAACTTCATTCTTCTTTTTCAAAATTGTTTCATCATTCTTTGGGCAAATTATTTTTTCAAAGTGTTAAGGGGATATAAATGTTTCTGTTGCATGAATTTCTTTTATAATGCTTAAGTCAGGGCTTTTGGTGTGCCTATCACCTGAAAAGCATTTATTATACTTGATAGGTAAGTTTTTACCTCTCCACTCTCCACCCTTCCCTTCTTCTTAATTTCCAATGAACTTTATATCCCTTTGTGTCGTGTGTGCCCATCAGTTAGTTACCAGTTATCACAGAGAACATGTGATGTTTGTTTTTCCATTCTTGAGATACTTCACTTAGGATAATGGACATCCATGAACAGAAGCTTCTCTGAAGAAGACAGACACATGAAAAAATGCTCATCATCTTTAATCATCAGAGAAATGCAAACCAAAACCACTTTGAGATATCATCTAACTCCAGTAAGAGTAACCCACGTCACAAAATCCCGAAACTACAGATGTTGGCGTGGATGTGGAGAAAAGGGAACACATTCCACACTGCTGGTGGGAATGCAAGCTAGTATGTTCCTTTTGGAAAGAAGTTTGGAGAACACTCGGAGATCTAAATGTAGATCTGTCGTTTGATCCTGCAATTCCTCTACTAGGTATATATCCAAAAGACAAAAAATCAATTGGCAGCAAAGATATATGCACCAGATTGTTCATTGCAGCCCAATTCATAATTGCCAAGTCTTGGAAGAAGCCCAAGTGCCCATCAACCTATGAATGGATCAATAAATTGTGGTATATGTATACCATGGAATACTATGCAGCATTAAAAAAAGATGGAGACTTTACCTCTTTTATGTTTACATGGATGGAACTGGATAGAGACTTTACCTATTTTATGTTTACATGGATGGAACTGGAAAATATTCTTCTTGGTAAAGTATCTCAGGAATGGAAAAAAATATATCCAATGTACTCAGTACTACTATAAAACCAAATTATAATCACTCACACTTTCATATGAGAGATGAATCATAACTATAGCCCAGGGTGAAGGAGACAAAGGATGAGGGATGAGAAGGGAGGGGGGGTGGTTCAATAGAGAGAAGGTTAATGGTTGGAACTCACCTATGAATCGTATTGCCAGGGTACAAGTCAAATCTATGAAGTATTGAACACAAATGTCTTAACACTGTGATTAAGTAAATGAGGTGAAAGCTATGTTAATTAGTAGGATGTAAGTATTCCAATTTGTACAAATGATCAACACATCAAGTCCCACAAAGGCATAAATGTATTCATGATCTATGTATACATGACTTAATAAAAAAATAAACAATTAAAAAAAAAGAAAAGAATAATGGTCATCATTTTCATCGAAGTTGCTGCAAAACACCTTAATTCATGCCATTTTATGATCGAGCAAGTACACCATGGTATATATGATATGTACCACATTTTCTTCATCCACTCATGAATTGATGGGCACTTAGGTTGATTCCTTATCTTTGCAATTGTTAATTGTGCTGTTGTGCTGTGATAAACATTCAAGCTCAGGTGTCTTTCTGATAACCAACTGATTTTTGATAATTGTTCTAAGTCCACTGAATGGTAGCAGAATAGTCTCTTCAACAGATAGTGCTGGGGGACAACTGTATATGTACATGCCCTCCCCCCCAAAAGTTGAGCCTCTACCTCACATCATATACAAAAATTAATTCAAAATGGATTTAGTACCTAAATATAAGAGCTACAGCCATTAGAAGAAAACTCTTAGAAGAAACATAGGGAAAAATTTTTATGTCCTTGGATTTGGCGATGTTTTCTTAGGAATGACACCAAAAGCACAGAGAATAAAAGAAAAGTGAAAAATGGTACTTAGTCAAAATTAAAAGCTTTTGTGATTGGATATTATCCAGAAGGTGAAAAGACAACCTATAGAATTGAAAAGAATATTTACAAATCACATAACGGTTTTAACATCCAGGATATTAAAAAACTCATACAACTCATAAACAAAAGAAATCCCAATTAAAAAATGAACAAAGACTCAAATAGGCATCTCTCAAAAGAAGATATACAAGTAGCCAATATACACATGGAAAAATACTCAACATCATTATTCATGAGGTACCATTTCATACTTTCTAGGATAGATATAAATAAGAAAATGGAAAATAAGAAGTATTGCTGGGGATATAGAAAAATTGAAACATTTATACATGGTTGGTGAGAATCTAAAATGGGGAGGTCTTTAAAGAAACAAGTTTGGGCTACACCTGTGGCTCATCGAGTGGGGCGCCAGCCCCATATACTGAAGGTGGCGGGTTCAAACCCGGCCTCGGCCGAACTGCAGAACAGAAAAATGGCCGGGTATTATGGCAGGCACCTATAGTCCCAGCTGCTCAGGAGGCTGAGGCAGGAGAATCGCCTAAGTCCAGGAGTTGGAGGTTGCTGTGAGCTGTTTGACGCCACAGCACTCTACCAAGGGCGATGGGGTGAGACACTGTCTCTACAAAAAAAAAAAAGAAAGAAAGAAAGAAACAAGTTTCATGGTTCCCCAAAAAGCTATGAATAAATTAACCATATAAACCAGCAATTCTCCTAGACGTATGTCTAAAAAAATGGAAAGCCAGTGACACAGATAACTTGTACCCTAATGTTCATTGCAGTAGTATTTGCAATAGCCAAATGTGGAATCCAGCCATTAACACAAGAATGGATAAACAAAATAACAAATAAGTAAAAAATAATACAATACAATACATTAGTATTCCATCATAAAATACAATAGTATTCCATCATAAAAAGAAATTAAATTCTGGGTGGTGCCTGTGGCTCAAAGGAGTGGGGCGCTGGCCCCATAAGCCGGAGGAGGTGGGTTCAAACCCATCCCCGACCAAAAACTGCAAAAATAAATAAATAAATGAATTCTGATAAACAGGGCAGCCTACATGAATCTTGAAAACATTTTGCTAAGTGAAATAGGCTACCTACAAAAGGACAAATATTGTATAATTCCACTTGTTTGGAATATCTAGAATAGGCAATTTCAGAAGACAGAAAGTAGATTAGAGGTAACCAGGGGTTGAAGTAAAGGGGAAATTGAAAATTATTGCTTAATGGTTATGAAGTTTCTGTTTGGGATGGTAAAAATGTTAGAAATACTGTAGTGATGGTTGTACAACCCTGTGAAAGTAATTAATGCCACTAATTTTAAACTTAAAAATGGTTGAAATGAGAGCTGGGCATGGTACCTCTCCTGTAATCCTAGCACTTTGGGAGGCAATGGCTGATGGATAGCTTGAGACCTGCTGGGGCAATAGCAAGATTCGACCTTTACCAAAACAAATAAAACTTTAAAAAATTACCTAGGCGTGTTGTTTCAGGCCTGTAGTCCCAGCTATTCTACAGGCTGAGGCAGGAAGATCACTTAAACCCAGAAGTTTGAGGTTGTGTTGAGCTATGAGGACACCACTGCCCTCTAGTTCAAGCAACACAGTGAGATCCTATCCAGAAAAAAAAAAAAAAAAGGTTAAAATGACAAATTAAAATTTGTTGTATATTTTACCACACAAAAGCAAAAACAAAACTCTGTATCCTGCCAATAAACAACTAAAATTTGTTTTAAACACTGAGACTGTGCTCCAGAAATAACATTTGTTGGCTTTCAGTAGTTTTGGGCAAGAAATTATACCTTCTTAGGCATCAGTTTCTACATCTGTAAAATAGGAATATTAACAAAACTCTCACAGTTGAAATAAGGCAGGCATAGGGCATGCATTCAGTTAAGTGTTGACTGCTGCTGTTGTTAAATCTAGGAATTACATTGTTTCTTTTTAAAGAAATGTTATTTATTTACCACATATTGTCACAGAAACATTCTCAAGAATTAAGTTTAGCTCCCTCCTTTTTCTGCAAAAAGTGATTTGAGTTCAATTAAAAATGCTCAGGACTTTATCTCTCCTTGCTTTCTCTGCAGTAATTTTCATATCCATTTATGACATTTGCCCTCTTGGTTAAACTCAACTTATCATAACTACCCTAGTAAAAAGTTGCACCAGAGGATAGTTCCGTTTGCAATAAAACCTTTGGTGGTTTTTGCCTTTAAGCTTCTTTGTATTTAGGAGATGCTGACCGCTATATTTGTGGTAGCTAGTGAAAATCTGGAGAACACCAATTTTAAATCATCTGCATACAGTTAGTCCCAGAGAATCCTTGTCAGAGATCTTGTTAGCGGAGATTTAACTCACATTTTATCCCTCTTAGGTTTTTTTGTTTGTTTGTTTGTTTAGTGCTTCCCCACTCCTCAAATAATGGTCAGCAACCTGAATTTTGAGAATGCTTGGTACGTTCATATTCTTAGGGAGATAAGCAAATGCTCTTCCTTCTGCCTAAAATATACTCAACCTTCAGCTTAAATGGCATCTATTCAAGACCTCTAGGAAGACGTTACCTAATGCAGCTTCCGTCCCTTATTCTGATTACAGCCTCTTGCTTATTTCTTACATAGGACTTGAAAAAAGTTTTAGTCTCCGCCCCCTGACCCCTCCCCACTTGATTTCAGCTCTCTGGTCCAATGGAAAGTAAGGTCCTTGAGTACACGTGCTATTTCTGCTTTTTCATTTGTAAAGCACTTGTCGTATAGCAGGTACCCCATATACACGCATTAAAAAAGATTTCTACCTTTAGGTGTGAACTGGCAGACAGCAGCAAGAAGGAAAATGCTGCGTTTTAAGAAGCATCTGCAAAAATTAGCGACCACGAAGGGACTCGAACCCTCAATCTTCTGATCCGGAATCAGACGCCTTATCCATTAGGCCACGCGGCCAACCGGCAAGGAGATTTTATCACGTAGGACACAAAGGAAATGTAGCGAGGTGGGGGAGGGGTATTTTCTAATGTTGATTTTCAAAATCCTGCTTAATTAGAAGTTCTTCGTTTGAAAGGAAATTCGCTATTATTAATAAAAAATTATTTACAGCACCCTCTAAAATTTGCACAAACTAATACACTTGTCGGAAATGGTGAGACGTCGGGTAGGTAGGAAGATTTTCAGCCTGGAGCTGATGCTGAAAGCAACCAAGAAGAAGATAGTGCACACAGATGGTACTTTTGGAGGGTGGTTGTCTCAAAGGAATGATTGCCTGGAAGCTTCAAAGAAGGTTATGCTGGAAGTGCAAGGTTGAGGTAAGGCCATTAAAAGGTGGATTATTCAGTTCACACATACTACTTATTTTAAAAGACAGGAGTGAATGGATGCTGTACAGAGTGTCCTTTTTCATGGAGCGTGGTGATTTTCCATGCCTTACTTGAAGACTTCCCAAGTTTAACCCTAGTCTTGACAAGAACACATTCTTATAGCGAAGCGTTGTGGCGGGCGCCTGTAGTCCCAGCTACTTGGGAAGCTGAGACAGGAGAATCGTTTACGCCCAAGAGTTTGAGGTTACTGAGAGCTGTGATGCTAGAGCACTCTACTGAGGGCGACATAATGAGACTCCGTCTAAAAACAAACAAACAAACAAAAACCCCACATCCTTACTAGGTCACTGTGGATTAGTCCACAGAGCAATAGGGTGAAACATCCACTCTAGAAGTAAAGCAACAACATCTTTCTACCCATTTACACCATGGCTTTGGCTCCTTCAAAATGACAAGTTATTCTAAACACAATGAAATCAAAGCAAAATTTCTCCCCGCTGGAACCGTACACGCTTTCTCACAAACAGCAACTCCTCCTCTTTCCCCCAATCTTTTCTTCAATAATCTCTTCTTTTGGAATTAAGACCAAGCTCAAATTATCTCCAAATTGTTCAGTCAACATTTTTTAGAGTGAATACTTCCGGCTTTGACATCTAGCTCAGGGATGGAACCTGTGGACATTGATGAGGAAGAGATCATGAAGGGAGTGGGGGATATCCCAGAATGACCACAAGTTTTGGAAAAATATGAGTGAGTTTTGGCATTCCAATACAGGATTACATAAACTCTTGGAGAGCACAAAAAGAACTGAAACATCCCAATTCATTTTACAAAGGTAGCTTAGCCTTGACTCTAAAAACTGCAAATATTGTCTGAAGATGCAGCAATTGTTAATATGGGCAAACAAATACAGAGGTAAATGTAAAAAATTGAAAAATATTCTTTACTTAGATTCGCATATTATTATTAAAGGAAATCCTCACTCCTTTTAAATAAATGGAAACTGGAATCTATACAAGACACATTGTTATTTAATGCGATAAACACACAAGGAACTTTAATTAACAGATTTTTATCTTCTGAAGTTTGGTGAGCATTTTCAATTAAAGCAAAATATTTGAAGTTCTATGCAACCTCTTTGAGACTGAATATATTGAAACTACTAAAACTGAAAAATGAGTTAATCCCCTGGAAGATATTTTCTCATGTTTATCACCGGCATTGGGACTGTCTTATTGTAGAAAGAATATAGGGTGCTAGCTAGCACAATGGGTCATCCCTATAATCGTAACACTCTGAGAGGCTGAGGCTGAGGCTGAGGCTGGTGGATTGCTTAAGCTCAGGAGTTGAAGACCAGCCTGAGCAAGAGCAAGACATCCCCTATTCCCCCACCATTAAAAATAGAAAATTTAGCCAGGGTGGTAGTATTTGCCTGTAGTCCCAGCTATTGGTGAGGCTGAGCTCAAGAGTTTGAGGTTGCTGTGAGCTACTACCCCACTATACTCCACCCTGGGGCAACTAAGTAAGACTCTGTCTCAAAAAAAAAAAAAAGCTCATCTTTTTAATGAATTGGAATCAGATCACTTGGGGTTGGGGAACCCTTTTAGATGGCAGAAGGACAGTTGTGACTAATACTTAATCCTTCTTCCAGAGAGGCCAGAGAAGAGCTAAAAGGTTTAGATCCTGAATAGTGATAATATTAGGATTTGAGATCTTAGTAAGTTAAAATCCAATGGTTAGCTTTCTCATAGAGCTCTAATTTTATTTTATTTTATTTTTTATAATAAATTGTGAACTAAAATTGGAATGTTTTTCATTCCTAGAATGCAAAAGAATTTTTTCCTTTTCTAAATTTCAGATTAATGTGAGGGTACAAATAATTAGGTTACAGTGTTTGCATTTATTAGGTAGAGTCCCTGTTGCAGTTGTGTCCTACATTCATAAAGGGCCCAATTTCAAAACAAAAAGAATGACTGAGAGTTCATTAAGATTTTTTTCTTTCCTTGTTTATGTCTTCTTGTTAACCTAAGAATGCTAAGTCTCCTAACTTGCCTCCCACTCAGTTTCTGACTTCCTTTACCTGGTTATTATCTAAAGCTATCCTCACTTTCTTCTGCTCAGAAAAGAGCAAGTCCTAACTGGACCCATTGTCCTTCTCTTACTTCCACCCACTTTTTACTTTGGATTCATACTCATTCTCTTTTCCACTTATACTTTACATCCTGTGACCTTTGCAAAACACCCAGAAATATGTGCTTAGTTTCCTCTCTTGCATTTTGTTCTCTTTTACTCTCCTTTTCTCATTTTTACTGTCCCTATATAATATTAGGTCAGTCTTTAAAAGGGAAAAGAATGGAATTCCAGAAGTCTCTCAAAGAATCCCCTTTTAAAGTCCAAAAACTTCTATTCTTTCCACTCTTCTGTTGCATTACATGAAGAGAAAGTGAAAACCTTGGAGAGTAGGAGAACTATGAATAGAAGCCTGCAGGAACCCAGAGACCAACAGTTCCACATGCTCTTACAATCCTCCCGAGGGTACATAATTCTTGCCTTTTTGGAATTTATGAGGTCTGACAATTTAGATTGCCAGCTTGCCACCATGTGCTTGTGTCAGCAGCACTGTGCAAACAGTTTGGTAAGGTTTATAATCTTGTTATATCAGGGTCTCACAGATGTGTTCATTTAGACATGAGGTGGTGTCTTGCTAAGTGGTATTCATTATTGTTGCTTTGTGTTTCTCTCCTTTTCTGAGACAGAGTCTCTGTTGCCCTGGGTAAAGTGCTGTGGCATCATAGCTCACAGCAATCTCAAACTCCCTTGGGCTTGAGCAATCCTGTTGCCTCAGCCTCCACAAAAGCTGGGACTACAGGCATGCATCACTACTCCCAGCTAGTTTTTCTATTTTTAGTAGAGACGGGGGTCTTGCCCTTGCTAAGGCTGGTCTTGAACTCCTGAGCACAAGCAATCCACTGGCCTTGGTCTCCCAGAGTGCTAAGGTTACAGGCATGAGCCACTTTGCCCAGACCTTGCTTTGTGTTTCTGTTTGCTGTCATAAGAATATCAGCTTGAATTAGAGCAACAAACAAACATTAAATTTCTTGTTAAACATGGCAAGAATGGAGGTGAAATCAAAAACTTGTTAGTCCAAGATTATAGGGATAATGCCACAAAGAAAATGGCAGTGTACAAATGGATTAAATGTTTCTCCAAGGGGAGAGAAAGTATCACTGATTAAGAGAGGTCAGGGACACCAGTAACAAGCAGAACTGACAAAAACATTACAAAAATCCATTGAATTGTGCATCAAAACCACTGGCTGACTGTGAGTAGCAAAATCTTGGCCAGGAGCTTATGTTCTTGCGTCATAGCAATGCACTAGCTCACACAGCACTGTTTGTAAGGGAGTTTTTAGCCATCAAACGACTGTAAAGGAGTTTTTAGCCATTGGAACACCCTCCCTACTCACCTTACCTGGCCCCAAATGATTTTTTTCTTTACCTGAAGATAAAAGGTTTGAGAGTAAGACATTTTGATGACATTGAGGACATTAAGGGTAATACAATGACAGCTCTGATGGCCATCCAGAAAAAGAGTTCCAAAATTGCTTTGAGGGGTGGACTAGGTTCTGCTATTGGAGCATAACTTCTCAAGGGGAGTACTTCAAAGGTGACCATAGTGATATTCTGGAATGAAGTACATAACACTTTTTCTAGGATGAGTTCATGAACTTAATTGTCAGACTGCGTATGTAAGAAGCACAAGATGTTAGAGAAGTCACTTGGAAAAATTCGGGGAGGCTTTGACTCACCTTAATTCCTTCAAGACTTGCTGATTACATTTAAAAATGCAGTCAAAACAAGTCAGAAATAAAAGTGCTTAGTGGTGGGTATAGGGACCACTGCAGTAAGATTTTGTAGTGGGGGAGAGAGACTGGGTTAGACTTTAAAAACACCATGGGCAAGTGGTAATTTAAAGCTAATGAGCAGTATGGGAATCAGTGGATAAAAAATTACTAAGAGGAAACATCAGGGCTAAGAAGGATACTGACTAAACCAATCTCAGAGGATTCTTGCTGAAGGCTGAGCAGGGTGATCAGACATCACCTGGGGGATGGTGAAGCATGAAGAACCAAATCATATATTGAGGGTAATCAGATATAGAGGGAGAAGAGTTCTTGCTAAACTGACTTAGCAGAGTCCTTTGCTAAAACTGGATTTTATAAAGTGTACAGATAGGTGTAGAAGGTTCAAAGGCATAATTAAAGTTTGATCAAGCAAAAAATCCATTAGGTTTTTCATGAATTTTATTAATAAGTTTCTATCCCAAAATCTCAAAGGTTACTTTTTTGGTCCTCCACCTATTTTCCATGGGGACTCTCTATCGTTGACACGTCAAAATCAAAATCTCTACATTTGAGTCCTCTACAGAGTTCTAAATCCATGGATAATAAAGTTTATCAGACATTTCCATCAGGCTGCCTCATGAATATTTTAAATTGGACAACCCAAATCAAACTTATCTTCATCCCTTCTGCATACCATCCCACTTGCTACTGATAAAAAGACTCCCCAATGCAAAAATCCTGTTCTTCCCCCTCTACTTACTAGCTTAGTGAAAAGCAATAGCATCCACATAATTCAAACTACTTCTCTCTGTGTGTGTATTTTCTGAGGATATTCTCCATTTTTCTAGTTCTGCAAATCCATAGAGGCTCTAAATCCTGTGGCATCCACCTTCCTTCTCCAGCTCATACAGGTTCTCCTCTTTCCCTCCCTCCCTTCCTTCTTTTCCTAAAGCCTTTGCTAGTGTAGCCCTTAAGCACTGTTCCACTGATTGCAGTAGCCATCCATTATGCCTGTCTCAGAGTAGGGCAGAGAATAGGGTTGATCATTAACAAAATGTTGAACCATTACCCTCCACTTGTATAGCAACCCTAGCTCACTTGTAGTTCTGCTAGAGCAACGAAAATAATTTTATGGTTAGGGGTCACCATAACATGAGGAACTGTATTAAAGGGTCATGGCATTAGGAAAGTTGAGAACCACTGTGCTAGAGAGACTTCTTTCTAGCCAATGGCAGTGGGTGAGCAGCAGAACAGCCAGCCACACAAATGTAACGAGTGCCTCCAGGAGCAAGGCAGGTTTTGATAGCTTTCTACCTGGAGGAGAAAGACATAATTTGGTTGTACATGGATCAGATTGAACTTTGGATCCTGAGAGTAAAAGGCTATTAGATGCCTAAATTCAGGAATGTTTTTCTCAGAGAATATTGAAAAGTATATGCATTTGTCTATGATCTGTCTTTTCTTATTTTTTTTTGCCTTGGGTTCCCAACCAGATATGCTAAAAATAAGCAGGTAAATAGTCAAACAAGCAAGCAAGCTAAATTAGCATTTCCCCCTGCAACTAGAGTTGACCAAGTCTAAGTAGGAACACATCCTGCTTGGACACCCAGCACTGCTCCCTGACAACCACACAAGTTGCCTTCCCTGTACTAGTTTTGAATGGGGACCAAAGAACTTCAAATATACAGTTTAGAAGATGTGCCCAAGAGGATGTTGAGCCCATCCAGGAACTCAGTGAGACTCTCTTAATGTCACAAGAGTCTTAGGCAAGATTTGGTCCTAGTATCCCCATTAGCACAACCTGGAAACCTGTTAGAACTGCAAATTCTCTGGTCCTACCTCAGAACTACTAAATTAGAAATTTGGAGCAGGATGTTTCCAATATATATTTCAATAGACCCTTCAGATGATTCAGATGCACCTAAATTTTGTGAACTAATAAACTAGAAGGATGGAAACCTGCCCCTTCATCTTAGAGCAAAGGGCCTCTGTCTTGTCTAGTATCTGGAGTAAGAATAGAAGCACTGGGGATCTGAAACACGTCCAGACTTGAGCATTCTCATCCCAAGCATCTTTAAAGGCCTACCTTCCAGTACACTTCCTCCCACCTCTTCTGTCTCCTATTGTCAGATCCCCTCTCTTCCCTTCATGTCTCTTCCTTCTCTCTGTTTTAACTTTGTTCGGGATCCTACTCTTGATTTTTATTGTCACTACATTTCCAGGCCCAGTAGTTTACAAACTTACTTGATTATAAAATTCAACTGGGAAAAATTTAAGTAACAGAAGATTCCAGACCACCTTCCAGAGATTCTGAAAGCATTCAGAATCATTCAGTCTCAGTTTCTGGGGAAAAACATGTTTTTATTAAGCTCTTCTGGTAATTTTCCACCTTTGGAGACTCCTGCAGTGTCATTAAAAACAAAAACTTATGGAAAAACAATCTTTCCTTAGCCACTACTAAGTTCATGAGAGAGACCACATTTCAAAAGATAAACAAGAGAAAAGCATACAAGTCTATTAAATATAAATTGTAGGTGATACAGGAGCCTTAAGAAATGAAGACCCAAAGAAATAGGAAAATCTGTGTACAGCAGGTCCTTTCATTATAACGTTGATGAGAAAGAAATTGATTTCCACTGGAGGCTATGTGGAGTTGGTCCCTGTTCTCCACATCTGTGTGGTACTGCCATTTCCTCCGACATCTCAAAGATACATGTCATTGACATGTCTAAATTGTCCCAGTCTGAGTGAGTGAGACTCTGTCTCAAAAAAAAAAAAAAGAAAAGAAAAGAAAAAAAATTATCCGTGGGTTGATGTACCCCTGTAGTCTCAGCTACCCAGGAGGCTGAGGCAAGAGCATTGCTTGAGCTTCATGAACTATGATCCTGACATTGTCCCTGCAGTCTGGGTAACAAAGCGAAACCTTGTCCAAAAAAAAAAAAAAAAGTGTTTGGAGTCTTTATTTAGAAATTGCATGGTATATATGTGGCTAGAAATATGGCATAGGAACTTGACTCTCGTTTATATCAATTAATCTACAGCAAAATTGGTTTCGTTATAAGTCATGTTATTTAAAGTAGTTGTTTTCCAAGAACCAGCCACTGCGGACTTGGGGTATTCGTATGCTTACGTTTGGTGAAGAAGTGGATAACACTGTAGAAATATAACTGGACAAAAGGAGGTGTGATCTAACCGGGAGGAACTTAGCAAAGCCTGCTTTGTTCATATTCTTCTTGGCATCTGTACCTTCATTCCTCTCCTCCAGACATAGGGAAGACAGCCCCTCCTCCCAAATGAAGATCTTATGATGTACTTTAGAGGGAAGATTAGCTCGCTTTTATGGCCTGTTTCCAGGGAGAAGGGGACCAGCAAAGGTCAGAGAGGTATTTCTGCTTCTGCTCTTTCTCAAATGCCAACGTGCCATATTTTGAGGTAGTGACTGAACCCAAAGAACGCTTACGTCCCTTTTATCTACAGTTCACCATTTCCCGCGCAGTCCACTCGTCCCTGTACAGCCCAACTGAGTTTGACTGGTCAGGAGGGCCAGACCTGGAGCTGGGGAGGAACCATAGGGGATAGAGTATTTTCCCAGAAGACCCAAGTTCTTAGGGGTGAGAAAGAATAAGAAGAACACTTTTAAAAAGGGCTGGTCCAGTAGTAGTGAGTTATCAGGGCTTATTAACTAAAGTTGGCATTTAACCCCCCACTGCTAAATCTGACTGGCTTTTAATACAAATTTTAAAAAGAAAAGAAAACTTTAAAAAGGATTTAGGATTTGCTCCATAAACGAATTTCTAGGTTGACTGTCAATACCAAGCAAGCTTCAGCGAATGGCAGAAGGCACATGCCAGTTGTACCAGGGAGTAAAAGGATCTAAGAACTGTCCACGAGCACGGGGGGTTTACATTTTACTAGGTTACTTAGGAAGCTAAAGCCTAACCCCGGTTGTTAAAATGCCTTCTTTCGGTGCTCGTTTTATTCCGTGGAGCATTTGGCCCAGAAGGGGGCTCCATGAAGGCTGGTGCGTCCCTCTCGCTCCTCTCTTCCCAGAGCGCGTCTCGGTGCTTCTCTAGCCTTGAGCCTCAGAGCAGCCGGAGCCGGTTCTCCGCTAGGAGGCTGGGTCCGTGAACCTGCAGGAACCGTAGCTGCGACCGAACGAGCATGTTTACAACTCACCTCCTGGACCTTCTCTCCCACCTGGACCTGAATCCTCATAGCAGCATTTAGGACTTTCTTCTTTTTATCTTCGTACATTGTATTCCCGGCTTCCTGGTCATCTTTTAAAGCTTTTGGACTGCTCTTATCCGCCCGGCAGGTGGCAGTCGAGCGGGCGTCCGAGATGGTGACAGCAAAAGCCTCCAGGACCAGAACAGGGACATAAGAAATAGCATTCACTTTCTTCCTTTCCCAGTATAGCCGCGTGACAGTATCCAGTATAGAGGGTTTAAAGGATAAATTTGAGCAAATAAAATGTTTCATGCCACTAGTGAAAACAGTAGTAATCGGTCATAGAATTCTTTTTACGGAATTTTTACTATGAGGGGGGTGTAGCTCAGTGGTAGAGCGCGTGCTTAGCATGCACGAGGCCCCGGGTTCAATCCCCGGCACCTCCATTTTCTTTTTCTCTTTCCCTCTCGGGGCGGGCTGGGTCGTCATTTCTTAAACGGTATCCTCTGCTCGCCTCCTTTTTGGCACTTCCGGTCTCCATTAGTTTTTCTAATTCATTAGAAAACCAAGGAAAACAAACCGACTATTCGGCTTTTTAATATCAACTCATTTTTGCTGTAGGGTCTTGACATCACCCTGAATGGCTGCATCTACAGGCTAACCACTAGAAGAAAGAAAGGAGCAGGGGTTGGGTGGGGAGTACAGACTCACTCAGGATTCCAAAATTCGATACATAAGGCACCAAATTAACAAGCCTAATCACTTTGGTTACATTTCTCTGTATTACTAAAGGGTAAGAAACACAGGGGCGGGGGGTGGGGAGTGCGAAATCCGTAAGAAATTTTCTTTACCTTCTTTTTCTGAGCTGTCCCTGACTCCAGGGACAGACCACAAGAGAGGAAAATTGTCCCCATGGAATTTCCCAGCACTCTCTTTTTATCCACCTCTTTGTCTATTCTGTTTCCGTCTCCTCCCTCCATTTTTAATACATTAGATGCATTTCTTTGACTCATTATTATTGTTCCTGACTTTCGGGTAATTTTTAAAGTATCCTGTAAGCTTGAGATTTAGGCAGAAGTTCTTTATTGTGTTAAAAGGCCTCACATCACACATATGTGTGTGAACATAACACACATCCAAGCTTCACACACACCAATGGCAAAGAGCTATTCCTGAGCCACCTCTCACGTCTAGGGATACAAACACTAATGGCATGGTCTACCCTCGGAAAGATCAATCAGGAAAGAGGCCTCTGCAGCTCTTGGAAGGAAAATCATGGTTACTTTTGTAGGAAATTTTGGCAGCCTTGGTGCAAAGAGTATAAACTCCATGCCCAAGGGGAGATGCATGGTCAGGAAAGGACCCAGAGCATAGGCACCTGTTGCCTAGAGGTAAGTGTTATAGTGGGGGTAGCCCCAAAGCTAAGGGCATATTTGTGTTTAACAACATTGGAAATGGTCCTTTCCAGTGTACTTCTAAGGTTAATCTTAATTTTCCATGGTATCTTTTCCAAAGTACCCCATTTTCTGACCCAGGGATGTCTTTTTGGAGATGAAACTTAACATCTGTTGCATGTAGGACTCTACACCTGACGTTAAATTTTGACAATATCTGCAAAATTAGAATGTAACTGAAGGGATCTAATGAAAAGTAAAAAGCAGTTTCTGCCTGTTATTCTGAGGGAACTTTGTAAAGCAGAGAGCAACTTTGAGGGAAGTAGTTTAAATTGAGAAAACAAAGTATAGGGCTGGAGAAGATTAATGTAGGAATGAACTTATTTAAAGGTAGATGGCATAACAGGGCAGAGGGTGTCTGTGAAAGCACATGTAGTGAGAATAAGATGGAGTGAGGCAGGCTAAGGTGGACATGACACAGTTGGTCTGTATGGTGTAGGTCCTGCCTGATCCTCACCTACTATCTCCTTTTTCACACAGCTGGTCTGGTTGGTTTAGATTCTGCCTGACCTTCACTTCTACACCTGAATTTCTCCCATTCTTACTGTTTTGTAAATTTAGCTCCCACCTTAAAGATGTCTATCTTGAGTTGTTTAGGTGAATTGATTTAGGAGATTAACTTTTGAAGTGGGACATTGTAGTAAGTCGCCAAATTATACTCAAGTTTAATGTGATCCTTGCTTTGAACTATGCACATTAAGAAAAAAAAGGCCACATTGGAAAAAGGGTAGCTTTAGGTATATAAGAAGTAGAAATTTAAGTAAGATTGGTGAGCTGTGCCCATCACCCCTCTACTGTTAAGCCTTGTCTTAACTTTTATAGAGCTTTTTTATGTTTATCAATAAACTCTGAATATTCTAACTAATGTAGTGTGTACTTTTTATTTTATCCTGGTTGTCCTATTTGCTCAGAAAGGGTGTGTCAACTGGAAGCCTCTGGCCAGGGTACTTCCTAGTCATGGCTTGAAGTGCCTGCCTGGAAGGAATATGGACAGATTGCCCATGAGGGTGGCAAGTGAGTTTTCTTTTTTCTGGCTCTCTTTTCACAAAAAACAGTTGCCCATCCTCACCTGTTTTTGTGACTCTGTATTCATTAGTGGTGTGTCTTTCAATCCTTTAAATCTCCTGCATGCTTTCATGATAAGAAGAATCTGTCAGAGAAAGAACCAATCTAAACTTTATAGATTTCTGTAGCAGTGTTATATACTAAGGGTTCTTTGGAGGGTGGCATAGATCATATTATTTTAGAACTGACAGATTTTAGTCTAACTTTGCATACTTTACACTTATCACACACACATACATAAATACATATATATATATATATATATATATTTTTTTTAGACAGAGTTCCACTCTGTTGCCCCAGACTGGAGTGCAATGACATCATAGCTCACAGCAACCTCAAACTCTTGGGCTCAAGTGATGGCTTGCCTCAATCTTCTGAGTAGCTGGGACTACAGGCCTGAGCCAGTAGCTCAGCTAATTTTTCCTATTTTTAGTTTCCTATTTTAGTGTGTGGGGGTTGAGGTCTGACTCTTGCTCAGGCTGGTCTCAAGCCCTTGAGCTCAAGCAATCCACCCACCTCAGCTCCCAGAGTGCTAGGATTGCAGGCATGAGCCATTGTGCCTGGTCGATTTTAGTCTAAAGAAAGCTCTAGAGAAATTGAAAATGTTGATTTTCAAAAAACATAAATTTATACTACTTTCTCAGAATTTTGAAATAATAAGAACAATAAAGTATGTTTGCATGGGTGAATTTTAATAATTTTACCACTAAAGTGGATTTCTCTGTCCATTAAGTGTGCTAAAGACAGTTCTCAGTTGGAAAAATAGAATCTGTAAGGTTTAATATATATATATATCTTTTTTATAACAGGATGTTATTCTAGTCACATTTCAAATGCTCAGTAGCCATATGTGACATTTATACCTATCACTTTGACAGCACAGATACAGAACATTACCATCATTGTAAGAGTTTTATTTGACAATGCTAAATTAAAATATTAATTTTTGGAAAATAAAACTTCAATCCAACCAAAAATTAGGCAATTTTACTTTTGAAAATATTATTTATTTTTTACTTATTTATTTTTTTGAGACAGAATTTCACTTTGTAGCCCTCGGTAGAGTGCTATGGCATCATCATAGTTCACAGCAACCTCCAACTCTTGAGCTCAAGTGATCTTCTTGCCTTAGCCTCCCAAGTAGCTGAAACTACAGGCACCCACCACAATGTCCACCTAGTTTTTTAGAGACAAGAGTCTTACTCTTGCTGAGGCTGGTCTGGAACTCTTGAGCTCAAGCAATCTATCTGCCTCCCAGAGTGCGAGGATTACAGGTGTGAGCCACCTGGCCCGGCTCTGGAAATGTTATTAAAACATGTTCAAAATTAAAAAAAAAAAATTGGACAGCTGAATTAAATCTATTTGTAAATATATCAGTTGTACTTAAGGAGAAAAATGGATGCCTTACCATAGCTTTATTTTATTTTATTTTTGAGACAGAGTCTCACTATGTCACCCTGGGTAGAGTGCTATGGCATCACAGCTCACAGCAACCTCAAACTCTTGGGCTTAAGCGATTCTCTTGCCTCAGCCTCCCAAGTGGCTGGGACTGTAGGCACCCACCACAATGCCAGGCTATTTTTTGTTGTGGTTGTCATTGTTGTTTAGCTGGCCAGGGCTGGATTCTACCCCTTCAGCCTCGGTGTACGTGGCTGGCTCTGTAACCACTGTGCTATGGGCTGTGAGCCTAGCTTTAGTTTTTTGTAGGGTTATGATAAACACAGATTAAAAAATTGAACCACCTTATAGAGTTTCTTTAACAACATTTTTAAATGATAATTTTGAAAAATATGGCCAAATTTGTTCTTGCCACACTTTGGGGGCTTTTCTGTAATATAAGCATCAAGGTTCTGGAGAATGACTTAGGTGCCACCAAATGGCTGTCTTGGGAACACCAAAGTCCTTTGGTGTGTATGAGAGTTTGTTATGGCCAATATCTTTCAGTATGATAGATTTTTGTTTTTGAATATATTCTTCTAGTTTAAAACCATGAGGAGAATTTGTTTTTATAATGTCAATAGTAATTGCTTAGAGCATTTTCTTTAGCTTCAAAAGTTCTAACTTTATAATGGGATTCAATATTCATATTTGAGTTATTTTTCCAATGTCGCTTTTCCTCTAATGTATCATTAATGATTTTCCATGTTTCTTTAGGTGCCTCAAAATGCCTATTTGTTCACATAATAGGAAAATCATGAATGACATCACTGCTCATTAACCTTTAGCAAGGTGTCAGTGATCAAATTTGTAAGTACAGTGGTGGGCCACATAAAGGACATTTTGGTCAACAATGGACTACATATATGAAGGTGGTTCCATAAGATTATAATATCATATTTTTACTGTACCTTTTCTATGTTTAGATAGGTTTAGATACACAAATACTTACCACTGGGTTAAAATTGTCTACAGTATTCAGTAGAGTAACATGCTTTGTAGGTTTGTAACCTAGGAGCAATAGGCGATACCTTATAGCTTAAATGTGTAGGCTAGCTCTACCATCTAGGTTTGTGTAAGTACACTCTATTATGTTCACACCAGGACCAAATTGTCTAATGAAGCATTTCTTAGAACATATCCCTGTGCTTAAGTGATGCATGACTGCATTAGTCTAATCTTTTGAATAGGTGTTGGCAAAGGGGTACTTGCCATGACAAAGTATTAAAAAAATTATAGACTATCCAGTATAAAACATACCTTCAATAATTAAAAATATGAACCATTAACAAATCAGAGTTGTTTAGGGGAAATATTAGTCAGTTCATGGCAGTCAGGATATAGTCCCCTTTATCTGATAAAGGGATGAAGAAAGGATCATTAGAATACCAATATCAATAGATAATTCTGATCACTTCTTCACTACCCTTGAAATATACTCACATCTGACCTCAATAGAACTTTTGCTTCTAAAAGCTTAGCAGTCAGCACAGGCAACATCCCCCTCTAGCCTGGATGCTAATAGGATTGTTTTAGAATTTCTGCTTTTACGTATTTTTGCTCATATTCTATGCCTCTTTGTAACTTATGACAAGTAATGAATCAGAAAAGCTTTTTTTTTTTTTTTTTTTTGAGACAGAGCCTCAGGCTGTCACCCTGGATAGAGTGCTATGGCATCACAGTTCACAGCAACCTCCAATTCCTGGGCTCAAGTGAGTCTCTTGCCTCCACCTCCCAAGTAGCTGGGACTACAGGCGTCCGCCACAACGCCCGGCCATTTTTTGGTTGCAGCCATCATTGTTGTTTGGTGGGTCAGGCTAGATTCGAACCCGCCAGCTCAGGTGTACATGGCCTTAGCCTGTTGAGCCACAGATGCCGAGCCAGAAAAAGCTTTTTATCTCTGCCTCATTATTTCCCTACTTCTCTCTTCTGGACTATGTTTAACTACCATATTTTACTTAGGAAGATTAAGTATGCCATTCGTGCTATGAAAGAGAATTAGGGGCTATGTATCATACAGAGTGATAACTTGTGAGACTAACAATGCACCAGTGTGAGACAAACAGCTAGTTTCAAGGGAATGTGGCTGCTTTGCTTTCTGAGACAGTGAAGTGAGAGGAACCTAGCGTATTAAAGCAACTCTCCACCTACTTGAAATCATGCTTCAGAGCAAAACCTAAAAAGGACCAGTTGGAATTTAAATTAGAATCCTCTTTTAGTTCTATAACCAGGAAGCCAAAAAGGCAACAAAATTCTCACTGTGAATTTCTTTCTTTCTTTTTTTTTAAATAGCTGCATAACTCCAAGTACAGTACAGGGAATAAATGATTCGCTCTTCCTCAAACAAATCATTTCACCTTCTACTTTAACCTAGAGGTCCAGAGACATGGAAGCTGAGACACAAAGAAAGAGTCTTGAATTTCTGGTTCCTGTTTTATCAAAATCCTTTATATTGTTATTTTGTTTCTTGTAACTCCCAGAGCCTCCTGCAGTCAATAGATTGGAAGCGGGATGAAAAGTTTTTTGTTTTTGTTTTTGTTTTTTCAAGGTAACAAAGAGAGATTTTTATTTAGAAAGAGCAAGAGAAAGTTTAGAGCACTTTCAGAGAGAGTTGGAAGTGAGTACCTCTCATGAAGGAGATAAGGTGAAAGAGACAGAGACACAAAAGTCTACAGCTACATACATAAATATTCTTTGTTAGAAATTGGTTGCAAGTCTTTCATTGGCTTCTCTGCATTGCTGGGCAGTATTTCCCTTGTCTATTGATCATTGATTGTCTCTTTCTATTGGTCATTGGTTATACTGATTACTTAATATCCACATTCTCTTTTTTTTTTGTAGAGACAGAGTCTCACTTTGTTGCCCTTGGTAAAGTGCCCTGGTGTCACACAGCTCACAGCAACCTTCAGCTCTTGGGCTTAGGCGATTCTCGTGCCTCAGCCTTCGGAGTAGCTGGGACTATATAGGCGCATTCTTATGGGCCCTCCAGACTTCCTGGCTCATCAGGCCAGGGTTTCTTCCTATTACCCTTAAACCGCCCCCACCCCTTTTTTTTTTACCTTCTGTTGATTGATCCTTTTAATTTATTTATTTTTATTGTTGGGGATTCATTGAGGGTACAAGAAACCAGGTTACACTGATTGCGTTTGTTGGGTAAAGTCCCTCTTACAATCATGTTTTGCCCCCAAAAGGTGTGGCACACACCAAGATTCCACCCCCCTTGCTCCTTCCCTCTCTCTGCTCTTCCTTTCCCCCACCCCTCCCTCATTCTTTCTCTCTCTGCTATCCCCTTCCCCCACCCCCACCGTGTCATTAATTGTCCTATCAAAATTGAGTACATGGGATTCATGCTTCTCCATTCTTGTGATGCTTTACTAAGAATAATGTGTTCTACTTCCATCCAGGTTAATATAAAGGCTGTAAAGTCTCCATTTTTTTTAATGGCTGAATAAGCCCTTCTTAATGGCTCTTCTCATTGGTCCTGAGGAGATATGGTCCTGAAATCTTGAAGGGATGATGGACAAGACAGTTCTTAGCTACTTCCTGCTGTCGAAATAGAGCATTGGGACCCTCCTCAGTTTCCCTACTCTAAAGGAATTTCGGAGGTCAGAAGTTTCTGGCCACTTGGTCAAAAGGTTCTATCAATACTTGTTGGAATCCCTGCATTACCTCTGTCTTAATGTGGAACTGTTAGAGCCTGGAGGATACAAACTTAATAATGAGGTTAAATAGGCAGAGTCCAAACAGTAAGAAAAGGATGATCGTAATTGTAGACCCAATGAAAGGATACAGACAGGTTTCTTTAAATCAGGTATTTTCAAGACAGATGCATTGAAAAGAGCCCGTTTTAATGCTTTTGTTGTTGTTCCCTAACCCATGTCAGTCCTTCCACAACTTACCCTGTTAAAGCATCATATAAGGGCTTAAGGCACTTTCCATACAGAGGAATCCATATTCAGTAGTACCCTATCATTCCCAGGAACTTCCTGAGTTGTTTTTTGTAGAGGGGCTAGTGAGGGAACAAATTGTCTTGACTCTCATTGGAAAGCCTCCTCCCACCAGTGGAAAGAACAAAGCTCAAAGCTTGGTGCTGTAGCTCAGTGAGTAGGGTGCCAGCCACATACACCAAGGCTGGAGGGTTGGAGCCCAGCCCGGGTCTGCTAAACAATGACAACTGCAACCAAAATAGCTGGGCGTTCTGGCAGGTGCCTGCAGTGACAGCTACTTGGGAGGCTGAAGCAAGAGAATTGCTTAAGCCTGAGAGTTTGAGGTTGCTGTGAGCTATGATGCCACAGCACTTTACTGAGGATGATAGTGAGATTCTGTCTCAGGAAAAACAAAAACAAAGTACGTAGCTTCAAGTTTGCACAACTGAGCTTTTATTGTTTTTGTTTCTAAGAAAAAATATGTGGGGATCCTAATATTAAAAAGAATGAATTTTTCTCCCTTCGATAATAATCAGGCAAACATGTCTTTGGGGAACATTTATGGAGAGAGAGTGAACAATAGTAGCTAAAGGCCGATAAAATGCTACCTAGACTCTTCACATGCAGGAGTGCTTCTTTTTTTTTTTTTTTTTGTAGAGACAGAGTCTCACTTTATCACCCTGGGTAGAGTGGCGTCACACTGCTCACAGCAACCTCCAGCTCTTGGGCTTAAGCGATTCTCTTGCCTCAGCCTCCCTAGTAGCTGGGACTATAGGCGCCCGCCACAGCGCCCGGCTATTTTTTTGTTTTGCAGTTCCGCCGAGGCCGGGCTTGAACCCACCACCTTCGGTATATGGGGCCGGAGCCCTACTCGCTGAGCCACAGGAACCGCCTCAGGAGTGCTTCTTTAACTGCTTCAAAAGGCTCAGTCACAGAGAAGTCATCCCATATTGGGTCCTCTGTTACAAGAAAGTAGACATATGACAGTCTCACGGCAGCCTCATGTTGCCCTCAGATCTTTTCACTCCTTATAAGTAATTCTAAGGTTATTTGTTTCTTGTGTATCTCTTTAAAAGTGTTGTCCCACTTGTCTGTTTTTGCTTTTGTTGCTGCGTTAATGGATTTTCAGATTAAATCAATTTATCATGTCTGAGATGAATTCTATTTGGTCGCAGTGTATATTTTTTTCCATATTTTTCTAGATCCTGTTTGCTAGTATTTTATTGAGGATTTTTGTCTTGTCAATACTCAAAAGATATTGATCAGTAGTTTTCTTGTAATGTTTTTGTCTGGTTTTGGCATTAGGGTAAGCTTCATTAAATGACTTTCCTCTTAATTTCTTGGAAGAGTGTGAAAAATTAATTCTTCTTTAAGTATTTGATAGAATTCACCAATGAAGTAATATGGATCTAAGATTTTCTTTGTGGTTAGATTTCAATTGCTAATTTAATATCTTTATTCACTATAGGTTTATGCAGATTTTTATGTATTCTTAAGTTAACTTTAGGGCTTCATTTTTTTTTTTTTTTTTTGAGACAGAGCCTCAAGCTGTCGCCCTGGGTAGAGTGCAGTGGCATTACAGCTCACAGCAACCTACAACTCCTGGGCTCAAGCAATTCTCCTGCCTCTGCCTCCCAAGTTGCTGGGACTACAGGTACCGGCCACAATGCCTGGCCATGTTTTGGTTGCAGCTGTCATTGTTGTTTGGCCGCCGGATTCAAACCCACCAGCTCAGGTTTGAGCCAAAAGCACCAAGCCAGGCTTCATGTTTTTTAAAGGAATTTGCCCATTTCATCTAAGTTACCTAGTATATTGACATGCAATTATTTGTACTATTTCTTTATATTACTTTTTCCTACAAATCAGTATACTGTCCCTATTTAAGTTCTGATTTAAGTAACTTGAGTTCCTCTGTCTCTCTTCTTGGTCAATCTAGTTAAAGGTTTGTCAGTTTTGTTAATCTTTCCCAAAAAACTACCTTTAATTTTATTGATTTTCTCTACTATTTTTTCTATTTCATTAGTTTCCACTCTCATCTAGATTCTTTATTTCTGCTTGGTTTAGTTTTACTGTGTACTTCTTTTTCCAGTGGTTAAGAAGAGTTAATGATGTGAGATCATTTGTCTTCCTTAATATAGACATAGCTATAAATTTATAAATAAATATGTAAATTTATAAATATATAGCTATAAATTTGCCTCAGTACTGTTTTAGCTGCATCCCATGTATTTTGGTATGTTGTGCATTTACTTTCATCTCAGTGCATTTTTTAATTGAAGTAAAAAAATACCCTTTTTACTCTGTTGATTATTTCCTTTAATGTGCAGAAGTTTTAAAGTTTGATGTCATCCCACTTGTCCATTTTTACGTTTGTTGCCTGTGTTTTTGGTGTCATCTCTGAGAAATCATTGTCAAATCCAATATCCTAAAACTTTTCCACTATGCTTTCTTTTAAAAGTTTTATAGTCTTATGTTTAGATCTTTAATCCATTTGGAGTTAATTTTTGTGAATGGTATAGATAAGATCCAGTGCTTTCTTTTGCATATGGATATCCACTTTCTTAGACATTGTTGAAGAGTCTGTCCTTTCCCCAGTGTATAATCTTGGCTCTCTTGTCAAAAATCATTCATCTGTAGATGCAAAGATTTTTTTCTGGGTTCTCTATTCTGTTTCATTAATCTATACCTATCCTTATGTATGTATTACACCATCTTAATTATTATTTCTTTTGTGTGTGTGTGTGAGACAAAGTCTCAAGCTGTCCCCCTGGCTAGAGAGCTATGGCATCATAGCTCACAGCAACCTCCAACTCGTGGGCTCCAGCAATCCTCTTGCCTCAGTTTTTCCATTTTCATTGGAGAAGTGGTCTTGCTTTTGCTCAGGTTGGTCAAACCCATAAGCTCAAGCAATCCACCCGCCTCAGCCTCTTAGTGTTAGGATTACAGGTGTGAGCCACAACTCCTGGCCTTATTATTGCTTTGTAGCGTGTTTTGAACTGAGGAACTTTGTTCTTTTTAAAGACTGTTTTGGCTATTCATGCTCTCTGAAGATTCTATATGAATTTGGGGATAATTTTTTTCTATTTTTACAGAACATGCCATTGGGTTTTTTATGGGAATTGCATTGAATCTATAGATCATTTGGGATAGTACATACATTTTAACAATATTAAGTATTCCAATCCACAAACACAGATTCCTTTACATTTATTTGTATCTTTGATTTCTTTTAGCAATGTTTCATACTTATCACTGTAAAAGTCTTTTACCTTCTTGGTTTAGTTTATTCCTAAGTATTTTATTCTTTTTGGTACAATAGTAAATGAAATTTTTTTCTTAATTTCCTTTTCAGGTTGTTCATTGTTAATGTATAGAAAAGCAACTTTTTTTGTACATGTGTTGGCTATGTACCTTGTTACTTTTCTAAAGTTGTTTATTAGTGTGATTGCCTGTGTGTGTTTATGCATGTGTGTGTGGCATCTTTACAGTTTTCCACATATAAGGTTATGTCATCTGTGAACAGAGATATATTACTTCTCTTTTCCAATATGAATGCCCTTTCTTTCTTTTTCTTGTTAACTGCTCTGGCTAGGACATCCAGTGCTATGCTGAACAATAGTGGTAAGAGTGAAAGCATCTTTTCCTTATTCCAATCCTAGAAGAAAATCTTTCAGTCAAGTATGATGTTACCTTTGGCTTTTTGTATATGGCTTTTATTATGTTGGGGTAATTATTTTATTCCTAGTTTGTTGAGTGTTTTATCATAAAAGTGTGTTGAATTCTTTCTCTGAATTAGTGGAGAAAATCAGGTGATTATTGTCCTTCATTCTGTTCATACAATGTATTACATTGAATGATTCTTGTATTTTGAACAATCTTTGCATTCTGGATATAAATTCCACTTGGTCTTATATTCTTTTCAATGTGGTAGTCAATTTGGTTTACTAGAGTGTTGCTAAGGATTTTTGCATAAATATTCACCAGAGATATTGGCCTATAATTTTTTTTCTTGGAGGGTTCTTGCCTGGTTTTGGCATTAAGTTAACGCTTTCAAAATATGTTTGAAAGTGTTGCCCAATTTTCAATTTTTTTTTTTTTTGAGACAGAGCCTCAAGCTGTCACCCTGGATAGAGTGCTGTGGCATCACAGCTCACAGCAATCTCTAATTCCTGGGCTCAAGCAGGTCTCTTGCCTCAGCCTCCCAAGTAGCTGGGACTACAGGCGCCCACCACAACATCTGGCCATTTTTTGGTTGCAGTCACCATTGTTGTTTGGAGGGCCTGGGCTGGATTTGAATTCGCCAGCTCAGGTGTATGTAGCTGGCACCTTAGCCCGTTGAGCCACCACATCTTCAATTTTTTTGAAAAGTTATAGTAGTATTTGTGTTAATTTTTCTTTACATGCCTGGTAGAATTTATTCATGAAGCCATCTAGTCCTGGACTTTTCTTTCTTGGGAAGTTTTTGATTACTGCTTCAATACCCTTACTAGTTATGGATCTATTCATATATTTTACTACTTCATGATTCAGTCTTGATAGATTGTATGTTTCTAGCATTTTTTCTGTTTCTTCTAAGTTATCCACTTTCTTGGCATCTAATTTGTTCACAGTCATCAGATCTTATAATTATTTTTATTTTCTGTGACATCAGTTGCTAAGGACTTGTTAATTTTGTTGATTTAGAAAAAAAGCAATTCTTAGTTTCATTGATTTTTCTGTTGTTTTCTGTTCTCTATTTTTCAATCTCTGCTCTAATCTTTATTATTTCCTTCCTTCTGCTATCTTTTTTTTTGTTTGTTCTTCCTCTAGCTCCTTGAAGTGTAAAGTTAGGTTGTTGATTTGAGATCTGTCTTCTTTTTTAGTTAGCAATAATCATTAGAAACTTTCCTCTAAGTGCTGCTTCTGGTGCATCCCTTAAGTTTGGTATGTTGTGTTTTCATTTTGATTTGCATCTAGATGTTGTCTAAATTCCCCTGTGATTTCTTCTTTAGTTCATTGAGTATTTAAGAGTGTATTATTTAATTTCTATTGTGATTTACCCTGCTTTCCTATTGTTTTTGATTTCTAGTTTCAAAGAAGATACTTTGTATAATTTCAATCTTATTAAATTTGTTAAGAGTTTTTTTGCAGCATAACATGTGATCCATCTTGGAAAATGTTTCACATGCATTTGAGAATGTGTATTCTGCTGTTTTGGTGGGGAGTGTTCTGCGTATATCTACAGGTCCAACTGCTCTCTAATGCTATTTAAGTCTTTTCTTACCATATTGATCTTCTGTCACTTTGTTCAATCTATAACTGAAAGTTGGGGCATTGAAATTTTCTATTATTGTGTTGTTGTTCTCTTTCTTTCTTAAGTTCTGTCGATGTTTTTTCATATATTTGGAAGCTCTGATATTAACTTCTTTGTTTCTGTGTCTGCCTTTGTCTTAAAATCTATTTTGTCTGATGTAGGTATGGCCACCCTGCTTCCTTTAGGTTCCGGTTTGCACTGAGTATCTTTTTTCATTCTTTCACTTTTAGCCCATGTGTGTCCTTAGCTCTAAAGTGAGTCTCGTAGACAGCAAGTTGAATCTTGTTGGTTTTTTTTTTTTTTTGAAACAGAGCCCACGCTATCACCCTGGGTAAAGTGCTGTGGCATCACAGCTCACAGCAACCTCCAATTCCTGGGCTCAAGCTAGTCTCTTGCCTCTGCCTCCCAAGTAGCTGGGACTACAGGCGCCCGCCACAACACCTGGCCATTTTTTGGTTGCAGCCATCATTGTTGTTTGGCAGGCCCGGGCTGGATTCGAACCTACCAGCTCAGGTGTACGTGGCTGGCACCTTAGCCTGTTGAGCCACAGGCGCCGAGCCTGAATCTTGTTTTTTAAATCTTCATCCACTCTATGTCTTTTCATAGATATGTTTAATACATTTACATTTAAAGCCATTATGGACATGAAGGACTTACTATTTCCATTTTGTTCATTGTTTTCTTATGTGTGTTGGATTTTTTATCAATCCTTTTCCCCTTGATGCTTTCTCTGGTGTTTCATTGATTTTTTCTTTTGCCATCTTTCTTTCTTTCTTTCTTTCTTTTCTTTTGGTGTAGACATGTGGTTGCCTTCTTATTTTTCTTTGTATATATTCTGTAGAAATTTCTTTGTGGGTACCATTGCAATTACATAAAACATCTTAAAATTATAACAGTCTAAACTGATAACAACTTCAAATGCATGAAAAAACTCTACTACCTTACATCTCTCCCTCCTTTTCCACTTCATGTTATTGATGACACACATCAATCCTAGTTATATTGCATATCAATTAACATAGATTTATAATTATTTCTTAATGTCTTTTATGTTTTATAAAGTTTATACCAGTTTTAAAAATATTTACACATCATCATTATAATACTACAGAATTCTGTATTTTCCTATGTACTTACCTTTACCAGGAAGTTATATTCTTTTTTGTATTTTCATGTTACTGTTTATTCCTCTTTTTTCTCAACTCAATGGACTCCCTTCAGCATTTCTTGTAGGAAAAGTCTATTTGCAATAAACTCCGTTAGCTTTTGTTTGTCTTGGAAAGTCTAATTTTATCCTTTGTTTTTGAAGGACAGTTTTGTGAGATATAGTATTCTTGGTTGACAGGTTTTTTTCTCTTAATACTTTGAATATATCCTCTTACTCTCTTCTGGCAAAGTTACTACTGAGAAATTCACTGACCATCTAATAGAAGCTCTCCTGTATGTGATGAGTTGCTTTTTGTTCTTTGCTATTTTCAAGATTCTCTTTGTCTGTGACTTTTGACACATTGACATTTTGACTACATTGAGTAGATCTCTTTAGACTTATCCTAGTTTGAATTCTTTGAATTTCTCAAAATCTTATATTCATTTCTTCAAAGAGATTCTTCGCCAACCCCCTCTAAATTTTCTTTTGGAATTCTCACATGCATAAGTTCTTCTGCATGATGATGTCCTATAAGTACCTTAGGCTGTCTTCATTTTTCTTAATTCTTTTTTCGTTTTGCTCTGTTTGTGTAATTTTGAAAGTCCTGTCTTCAGGTTTGCTGATTCTTTTCTTTGGTCAAGTCTGCTATTGAATCCCTTTTGTGAATTTTTACATTTGATTATTTCATTCTTTATCTTCAGAATTTTTATTTGGTTCTTCTTCCTAGTTTCTACCTCTTTGTTGATAATCTCATTGTGTTTGTGCAGTTTTTCTTTTTTTCCTTCCTTCCTTCCTTCCTTCCTTCCTTCCTTCCTTCCTTCCTTCCTTCTTCTCTCTCTCTCTCTCTCTCTCTCTCTTTATTTTTTTGGTGGAGACAGAGTGTCACTATGTTGCCCTTGGTGGAGTCCCATGGCATCATAGCTCACAGCAGCCTCAAACTCTAGGACTTAAGTGATTCCCTTGCCTCAGCCTCCCAAGTAGGTGGGACTACAAGTGCCTGCCACAATGCCTGGCTATTTTTTGTTGCAGTTGTCATTGTTTTTAGCTAGCCGGGGCTTGGTATGAATCCACCACCCTCAGTGTACATGGCTGGCACCATAACCACTGTGCCATGATGGGTGCTGAGCCTGTGCAGTTTTTCTAATTTCATTTTCGTCTTTTATCTGTGCTCTTTTTTCATTTATTGAGCATACCTATTATAGTTATTTTGAATTCTTTCCTGGTTAGTTATAGATATATCTGTTTCTGTAGGGTTGATTTCTGCTGATTTAATTTGCTCCTTCAATAGGGCATGTTTCCCTTATTCTTGTGTGTCTTGTTATTATCTGCTTGGACTTTGGCATTTGAGAAATCAGCCACCTCTCCCAGTCTTTATAATCTGGTTTTCTAAGGG
This sequence comes from Arctocebus calabarensis, assembly GCA_963573935.1. Taxonomy (NCBI): domain Eukaryota; kingdom Metazoa; phylum Chordata; class Mammalia; order Primates; family Lorisidae; genus Arctocebus; species Arctocebus calabarensis. The sequence continues at coordinate 57,968 of CAUYON010027787.1, forward strand.
AGGACGTTCCCCAATCTACCAGACTTAAGATTCTGGAGACTTGGCTCAGCACCTGTGGCTCAATGGGCTAAGGCACTAGCCACATACATCTGAGCTGGTGGGTTTGAATCCAGCCCGGGCCTGCCAAACAACAATGATGGCTGCAACCAAAAAATGGCCAGGCATTGTGGCGGGTGCCTGTAGTTCCAGCTACTTGGGAGGCGGAGGCAAGAGGAATTGGAGGTTGTTGTGAGCTGTGATGCCATGGCACTCTATCCAGGGTGACAGCTTGAGGCTCTGTCTCACCAAAAAAAAAAAAAAAAAAAAAGATTCTGGAGACCTCTCAAGTTATCCTGTGGGTGTATGCATATAATCTAGTTGAAGAGGTTTGCCAAGAGCTCTTCTTATTGTCTGTGATATTTCTGCTTTGCTGGTGCTCTAGTAAGCCATCATTCTGGAGTTTCACTTGGTATCTGGCTTTGGTACTGCAGACTCTGGTGCACACGGATGGCTTTTGTTCTTAGAGGTTACTGACATGGCATCAAAATCCTGTCAGTGCCTGGATTCAGGCCAGAAAGAAACCACCCCCTTGGGGTGGCCTTCAGCTATAGTTTGATTTTATGTGTCCCCCGCAAATTTATATGTTAGAAATTAAACTTCAAGGTTAGGGTAGGAGAACTCGGTGAGGTATTATGCACTTGGAGTCCTTGCTACTCAGGAAACTAAGATGAGAGAATTGCTTGAAGCCAAGAGTTTAAGGCTTTAGTGCACTATGATCACATTGGTTTCTAGCCACTACACTCCAGCTTGCACAATAAAGTGAGACCTTGTCTCAAAAAATAAATAAAAATTTAAAAATAATAAAAAAATTTTAAAAAGACATGAAACTTTGGCAAAGTGATTAAACTATGAGAGCTGTTCTCTTGAATGGATCAATGCTTTGTTTGTTTTATAGAGACAGGGTCTTGCTCAGGCTGGTCTCAAACTCCTAGCCTCAAGGGATCCTCTCACCTCAGCCTTCTAAAGTGCTGGAACTACAGATGTGAACCACCATTCCCATTCTGTGTGTCATTTTACCAACTGCCACTTTACCAAAATCTTGCATTGTTTTGTAGTAACATTTTCATTTGCTCTTTTGTGTTTCTCAAATATACATAGCATAATCACAACACTGAATCATAACATAGTTTTTCTTGCTTCTTTTTAATTCATGGGACTTGAATGCATTTCCATGTTAATACCTTGACATTTCCTTGTTAATACCAAGTCTCAAACTTGGTATTATCAGTGGAAAAGTATTTTTACTTTGTTCCTGCCTTTAGTGGCAAAGCCTCTAGCATTTCAACTAAAATGTTAATTTAGCCAGGTGCGGTGGCTCATGCCTATAATCCCAGAACTTTGGAAGAGTGGATTACCTTCACTCACAAATTTGAGAACAGCTTGAGCTACAGTGAGAACCCATCTCTAAAAATAGCTGGGCATTGTGGTGGGTGCCTAGGCCCAGCTACTTGGGAGGCTAAGGCAAGAGAATCACTTGAGATCAAGAGTCTAAGGTTGCCATGAGCTACAACACCACAACACTCTACCGGGGAGTGACAAAGTGAGACTCTGTCTCCAAAAATAAATGAATAAATGAATAAATAAATAATGTTAATTTGGGGGTTGAAGTATAAATATATTTTATGATTTTTAGGAGTGTTCATAAGATTATATTTTACTTGATTGCTCTTGGCATATTTGCTTTAGTTTCATAGGACTGCTGTAACAAATTGCCACAAACTAGGTGATTTAAAACAACATGAATTTAATCCTTTGCAATTTTGGAGGCCAGAAGTCCAAAATCAAGGTGACAACAGAGCATGCCTCCTCTGAAGTTTCAGAAAAGAATTCTTGTTTGCCTTATTTTATCTACTTTTTTTTGTCTGAGACAGAGTTTCACTTTGTCACCCTCAGTAGAGTACATTGGTGTCACAGGTCACACTAACCTCAAACTCTCGGGCTCAGTCTCCCAAGTAGCTAGGACTACAGGGGCCCACCACAACACCTGGCTATTTTTAGAGACAAGGGCTTGCTCTGGCTCAGGCTGATCTGGAACCTGTGGTCTCTGGCAACCTACCCCACCTCAGCCTCCCAGAGTGCCAGAATTATAGGCATGAACCACCCTGCCAGGTCTTAATTCTTATTTGCTTTATCTTCATTTCTGGTGGCTCTAAACAACAATTCTTGGCTTGTAGCTACATCTCTCCAATCTCTACCTCCATTGTCAGATGGCCTTTTTTTAGGACTCGCACTAATCTAATATGACCTCATTTTAACTAGTTACAAAAAATCCTATTTCTAAATAAGCTCACATTCTGAGCTTCTGGGCATACATTAATTTTGGAAGGTGCTATTAAGCCTACTACAATATTAAATATACTTTGACTTTTGTCAAATGACTTTCTACATCAATAGAGACAATCATGTATAGTTTTTCTCCTATAATGGATTTTTTATTTTTAAAAATTAATTGATATGTAGCAGCTTATGTATTTGTGGGGTATGTGTGACAATTTTGTTACATGCATAGAATGTGTAATGGTCATGTTAGGATATTTAGGGTATCTGTTACCTTGAGTATTTATCATTTCTGTGAGTTGGGAACATTTCAAGGTCTCTCATCTAGCTACTTTGAAATATATATGTTGTTGCTAACTATAGTTACTGTACTCTATCAACTATTATAACTTATACCTTTTAACTGTATGTTTATAATCATTGACCAACCCCTCTTCATGACAGACCCTTCCCAATCTCTGGCATTTATTTTTCTGCTCTCTACCACTGTGAGTTCAACTTTTTTAGCTCCCACATGTAAGTGAGAAGATGTAAATTTGTCTTTTTGTATTTGGCTTATTTCACTTAAGACAATGACCTCCAGTTTCAATTATGAGGTATGATATTAATGCCTTTCCTAATAATGAGTGATCTTTATATTCTTGTAGTAAAAACCCCTTGGACTTTCTGTATTATTATTTTTGATGTCCTATTGAATTCTGTTTGCTATTAATTTTATTTAAGATTTGGGCATTGAATATGGCACCAACCACATACACCGAGGCAGCGGGTTTAAACCCTGCCCAGGCCAGGTTAACAACAATGACAACTGCAACAAAAAAGAGCCAGGCGTTGTGGTGGGCACCTTTAGTTGCAGCTACTTGTGAGGCTGAGGAAAGAGAATTGCTTGAGCTCAAGAGTTTGAGGTTTCTATGAGCTGTGATTCCATTGCACTCTACCGAGGATGACATAATGAAACTCTGTCTCAAAAATAATAATAATAATAATAATAAGATTTTGGCATTGAATTTCATACACATCATATGTAAAATTGGTCTATAATTTTTGGTTTTGGTGCAGACCAACATCTTTGTAATCCAAGTTATATTAACTTTATAAAATGAATTGGGTGCTTGCTTTAATAGCACATGTACTAAAATGTGACTCAAGCATTACAAAAGTGATCCATGTAACTAGAAATATTTGTACCCCCTTAATATTTTGAAATTTTAAAAAATGAATTGGGGCTGGACACAGTGGGAGGTATGATCCTAGCACTGGGAGGCCAAGATGAAAGGATTGCTTGAGTGTCCAAGTTTGAGGTTGCTGCGAGCTAGGCTGAGGTAATGGGGCTCTACCCTTGGTGACAGAGTGAGACTCTATCTAAAAAAATAAATAAATAAAAATAATTGGAGGATTTCCTTTTTCTATGTTTTGAATAATTTAAGTGGCATCTTTTTTAGCAATTTGATAGAATTTCCTGATGAAAGTATTTGAGCTTGGTTCCCTTCTTTGGGGGGTGTACCTGTTAAACTAGTTTTCAAAAATAAATAGTCTGGTCTTGGCACCTGTAGCTCAAACGGCTAAGGTGCCAGCCACAAACACCAAATGTGGCGGGTTTGAATCCAGCAGGGGCCTGCCAAACAACAATGACAACTACAACCAAAAAATAGCTGGGCATTGTGGCAAGTGCCTGTAGTACCAGCTACTTGGGAGGCTGAGGCAAGAGAATTGCTTAAGCCCAGGAGTTGGAGGTTGCTGCAAGGTGTGATGCCACAGCACTCTACCCAGGGTGACGGTCTGAGGCTCTGTCTCAAAAAAAAAAAAAAGTAAATAGTCTGTTTAGACTTTCTATTTCTACAAGAGTTAATTTGGGTATGTTATATTTATCTATGAAATCCACTTTGCCTTAGTTTTCCAATCATTTGCTGAGTTGTTTTTTGTATTTTGTTGTGAATTTTAAAAAGTTCTTCTGCTTTGGTCATTTTCCGCAACTAGTTCCAATTTTGTGTATTTGTGGGTTTGGTTTTTTTTCTTTTCTTGACTAGGTTGGCTAGAACTTTGTCTATTTTCTTGACTTTTTAAGTATCCGGATTTTTTTGTTTCTTTATTAGTTGTGCTTTTTTCTAAATCACTTTCTGGATTTGTCTTTATTAACCTTCTGCTTTCTTTTGGTTTATTTTGTTCACTTTCTAGCTTCTGGAGTTCAGTGTTTGATTCATTTGTATTATTTTTCATTGTTATTTATAAAGGCATGTAAGGAAGTAATTTTTCTTCTGATAAAAGTTTTAGCTTATTTCACAGATTCTGACAATATGTTATGTTTGCATTTTCGCCCTTTTTGAAAAATCATATAATTAAATTTTGTATTTCCCTATGGTTTCGAGAGTTGTTTTACAGCATACTTTTAAAATTTCAGGTGGTACAAATCAAAACCACTGTAAGATATCACTTACCCCAGCAAGATTAGCCCACATCACAAAGTCCCAAAATATCAGATGCTGGCGTGGATGTGGGAGAAGGGAAGGCTTCTACACTGCTGGTGGGAATGCAAACTAATCCTTTTGGATTAGAAGTATGGAGAATCCTCAAAGATCTAAATGTAGACCTTCCATTTGACCCTGCAATCCCATTACTAGTATCTACACAGAACTTATTTACCACAAAGACATTTACACTAGAATGTTTACTGTGGCTCAATTCATAATTGCCAAGTAGTGGAAGCAACCTAAGTGCCCATCAACCCATGAATGGATCAACAACTGTGGTATATGTATACCAAGGAATATTATGAAGCCATTACAAAAGATGGAGACTTTACACCTTTTACATTTACGTGGATGGAGTTAAAATACATTCTTCTTAGTAAAATATCGCAAGAATGGAAAGATAAACAAATATCCAATGTACTGCATACTAATATAAAATCTATGTATGAATAATTGCACATTTCTAAGAACAATAAAATGCTATTATAGTCCAGTTCAGAGGTAGAGGGATGTGGGAGGGGGGAGGATAATCAACAGAAGGAGGGAGGGCAGGAGGCGTGATCTCACCTAATGTGCACATTGCGAGGGTGTATAACACTCTCCCTGGGTGAGAAGCACCTAAATGGAGCTTTGGCTTGGAAGTGAGAACAATGTAACCTAAATATTGTACCCTCATGTTAATTTTAATAAAATTTTTAAAAAGGCAAAAAAAATTCAGATGGTAGGGACTTGTTTTTTTGTTTAGAGTTCTGTGGCATTATATTTCACAGCAGGGGTCCTCAAACTATGGCCTGTGGGCCACTCATCCTGGGGCTGTAAAATCTGTTGGTGGAAAAATGATTGGTTGCATTCCCAAACAAAGCATGTGGATTCACTGGAAAAGTTGCAAAAGGAGTTCCAGTTTAGATTTAAAGAGCTTCATTTCCATGAACTGGACATACAACTTTTCCATAATCCATTTTCTATTGACATTAAAAATGTGGAGGTCAGTCCCTGAAGTTGCTGCCCCACCACCCCTCTGCCAGCTGCTCCAGTGCCACCTCGGGCTGGCACCTCAGGCTGGCATCTCTGGCAGGTGGGAACTAGGCGCTGACCGGTGCGATGGGGGCAGCCAAGCACTCCTGTGGCTCCAGCTCCAGCTCTGTGTGGGCCACAGCTTTCTGGCTTCTCTATGGGGCTGGTCTGTGGCAC
>CAUYON010027788.1:0-19998 GCA_963573935.1 Arctocebus calabarensis
GAGGCAAGAGACTCGCTTGAGCCCAGGAATTGGAGGTTGCTGTGAGCTGTGATGTCAAGGCACTCTATCCAGGGTGACAGCTTGAGGCTCTGTCTCAAAAAAAAAAAAAAAAAAAGAAAAGAAAAGATCTTGGTCCTGATAGGTTCACTGTCTGTTAGAGCCTAGCCTCTGTTTCCAAAATGGTTCCTTGTTACTGCCCCCTGCAGAAGGGCTGAACACTGTCCTCATGTGGCAAAGGAATGCGAAGTCATGAAGCCTGGAATACCATTAGCCAGAACTCAACCCTCAAGGCTTAATAACCTCTTAAATGACCCTCCTCTTATTACTATCTCTGGAGCAAAAGTTCCAATATATGAACTTTGGAGGGACACATACATTAAAACTAAGGCACCTGGAAACTCAAAAGTCATTACTTTTAATTTTGTTTTATGTCTTTCTTGTTACAAATAATAAAAATTATATTAATTCTATCAATATCTCTCTTGCGTATGCTAATAATAAACGTATTTATTTTTGGTAAATGAGATGCAAGGGAAGGTTTTCTGGGACTGTTTTTCTTTTATGGTAATATAATAGAGAATTGCGTGATAATTTGCTTTCATAGTCCAAGTTTCTGTCCTGTTTCCAGCCTCTGACTGTAGCCTGGATGCCTGTAGCTATGGAAGGCATCTTAAGATGCTGAAGGCCCAAGCAGACAAGAAATAAAAACCAATATCCTGAGGACTATAGTGAAGTCCAGAAAGGGGATCTTTAGAATAATTTAATGGTTACTTTTCCAAAGATAGAAGTCTCTAATTCCAGACTATTTCTTATATAAAATATTAATCCATTTGTAGTTAAGTGCCCTGTTATATATCATGAAAGTAAAATGACTTAAAGTGCTTTCTGAGAATGAATCAGATGGTGTATATCAGGGATCTATGGTATATTTAGGTTTTAAATAAATTTAACAACTTCATTTAAAGGAAATAGATACGATCTGCAAAAGAATTATGATTCGCTCTGTATCTCTTTATGTCCTGTACCCTAGGATGAAGCCGTCTCCTTTTGTTTTTCTATTTCTTGTCTTCTAATTGTGGCTCTTAACTATCCAGAGAACAGGCACACTGACAGGAGGACACATCTGAGCTCTACACTGTCAGTGTTAGAAATGGAGAGAGCGGGAAGAGAAATTTAATTGGCCAAACTGAGACCCATAAGTAATCAGTGGAGAGTGAAGCCAAGAATACCTGGGTAAAGAAACAAATATATTCTAATTAGGCCAATTATCCCAGATGTAGTTCATCAGTTTGTAGTGATAAAGGCTGTTAATGAGCTTTGTCACTGACAGCATTACTTTCTAATCTTAATCCTTTTAGGGTTATTAGCTTTAATGCTACTTGCACAGAGATAAGTTAATTTATACTAAAATTAAATTGAAAAATAACAAGTAACGATTGCTGCATTTGAGCAGTAACTTATGAAGTTTCTCTCTTCCTGACAAAACTTACTGAGGGGAGTGCAATTATTCCAAGGCCTTTTAAAGAGATGAAAAATGTTAAGAACAAGAGATAGTTAAACCTCAAAGAAAAGGTAAATGTTCCTGAAGACTATCAGTCAGTTTATAGTTTACATCATTGAATAAAATGGTCGATGGCTATTTCATTCACTTTTTGGTGTCACCAAATTATGTTTTGTCTGTCATCAAAAATGTTCTTTAAAAAAGTCAACCTGGGCAGTGCCTGTGGCTCAAAGGAGTAGGGCACCGGCCTCATATGCCGGAGGTGGCGGGTTCAAACCCAGCCCTGGCCAAAAATCTCAAAAAAAAAAAAAAAAAAAAAAGTCAACCTTTCCAGAAGAATCATTACACATAATAAATTCTCTTAGATGTATGATACTTAAAAATCTTCAGAAATTTGTCTATAAAATCTCAAATTATGGACTCCATCAGTCTCACTCAACCAGACTTCTTCATTTAAACCGCAGAATGCAAAAAATGCCCAGAATGACAACTTTCTAAATTTTCTCAGAGCTAGTACAGAACTAGTGGCAGTTTGGATGGCATAAAGATGTTTATTCCTTATACTTAGTTGACAACACGGAGTATTAAGGAGTAGTTTTCTCAAGAACTGCAGAAAGTTTGCTAGAGGTTGGAAGTATCTGTGAACATACCCATTTGTCCAATTCTTTCTAGCCATTTATGTGTTTATCCTCCAATATTTATTAAGCCATTGCCTTTTACATGCCTTTAATTGTATCTAGGTTTAAATAGTACTGTGTTTAATATATGTAGCAATAGTGGGTGACTTCAACTCATTCTCTTCCATTGGGAAAGGAGTACTATATGGCCATAAAAGATGGTGATTTAGTATATTTTGTAACAACCTGGATGGAATTGGAGACCCTTTTTCTGTGTGAAGTTTTGTGAGAATAGAAAACAAACACCACACATACTCAATACTACATTGGAACTAGTTGTGAAAAACAGATTTTTTTTTAAGTAACTGATATGAAGAAGAAAATTTAAGGCACAAATATAGATGACATTGACATTAAAAAAATATACATATTATGAAAGAGCCCTCAATTTAGTTACTGATTTCTTATAATCTATTTTTCTCTATGTTTACTTACATTTTTATTACTTTGTTGATTCATACTCAAATTGCAGTATATTTGTATAACTTTATTTTATTGTTTTATTTTAGTTGATTTTATTTTCCACTTTTGGGTTCAGAGTGTTCTTTAGTCACTCCAAATACCATGATTTCTTTCTTTCTTCAATTTTGGAAAATTCTCATAATTGTTTTATTTTCCAAATATTAACTCTTTCCATTTACGTTTCCTCCTTAGTACTGTAGCATTTATCTATCTACCTCCTTTTTTGATCACCTTACTCATCAGTATAACTTAATTTTTTTCTTTTTTTAAGACAGAGTCTTACTACATCACCCTCAGTAGAGTGCCATGGCATCACAGGTCATAGCAACCTCAAACTCTTGAGCTCATGCAATTCTCTTGCCTCAGCCTCCCAAGTAGCTAGGACTACAGGTGCCTCCCATAATGCCTGACTATTTTTGTTTGTTTGTTTATTTGTTTCTTTAGTGGGCCGGGGCATGTGGTCAGTGCCTTAACCACTGAGCTACGGGTGCTCAGCCATATTTTTCATCTTTTTATTGTTAGCAGCTTGCTGCATTATCAGATATATCATTCACTTTGTTATTTTTCTCTTTTACTGTATCTAATACATCATTTAAACTGTTCACTGATTTTCCAATTCCATATACATTTTGTATATATGTATATTATGAAAACTAATGAAAACTAAAATTGATACACACATAGTTTTTAGAAACTCTAATCTGTCTTTTACAAATATGTCTGTTAATTTTATAGTTACCTTTTCTCCCCTCATCCATATCATGCAATCTTTAAATAGTCATATTAATATGTTTGAATTAAACATACTCTGAGTGTTTATAATTTAGTATCTACTGCATTTATACATTTATTTCACTTTACATCTTACCATAATCTCTTTCACACTGGTTTATTTTGTTATATATTGGACATTTTAAATGTACTCTTTTGTTAGTGTTACTAGTGCTACGTCATCCTTATTTAAACCCTGTCTGTGAAAGATCTTTTCATCTTCCAATTAAATTATGTTTCCCCAGAGAGTATTTCTCTTCTTCTGCCCTTAAACAAAATTTGTTGCCTTGGAATGGATTTTAATCACACAGATATTTAAATTTGTCTCTAAGATCAGTTTTTGTTTAGCAATTCTCAAAGTAATTTTATGTGTTTTTGTGTGCATGCATGTACACAGACACATACAAACCTAAACACACAGTTGGGTATCTCTATTTCTTTCCTTTACCCTCCACTCAAAGCCAAGGATAAGATAACTAGCTGTCTTGTTACTGCCCTCTATACATTGTTTCCTTCAGTTCACTGATGGTGTTGGCTTTCATAAATGAAGACCTAATATTGGGGTCTTGCATCAAATCTACCTGCATTTCATGGGTTCCAGGCTTTATCTTTAGTCTATCATAAAGGTATAGACCTGAAAGTTCAGATGTAGGCCATCAGAGAAAATTAGACATTGTAGGAAATAAATACACCACCATCAGTCTTTAATATGTTCTAAATTTACTTTCTCTCTCCTTTGCTAGCTGTGGAGATTGCTGTATTTCACACTAGATCTTACATTCTATTTAAAACTTTAACCTGAGAAGATTTCTGGTCATCCCAGCCACCATATTACATTTACTGAAAATCCAATGTGTTACTTTAAGGGTCATAGCCATCAAAACCAGAATCTAACATACAACTTAAATATACAGAAAAAAGCACAACAACTTCTATTTCTGAATTCCACACCCTCTCTTCACACAAACATAAACTATGGTTTAAATGATTACTTAATTATACACTGGTGAAGCTGCTAGAGAATTTGGCAGACATTCTACTTTTAGAAGCACTCCACATAGATTTATATATCACATTTTATTTAAAGAAGACTTCTTTCCCACCTCTTAGTAAAGCAAAGTAATAATAATAATGATAATAATAAGCTTCTTAAAAGAATGATGGAGATACATTGAGAAGGTTTATTAAAAATGCTGCAAGTTAAAGGGTGGGTGGTGAATACACTTTTAATACAAAGTAAAATACAACATTTTACAGCCTCACTTCATCCCCCACTCCTAGCTACCCTTTCCAGGCTCTGGTAACCATATCGTTCTACTCACTCCGTGTGATCAATTCTTTAAATATTTACTTCCTATATACAAGTGAGAACATGTGAGATTTGTCTTAAATATAGTTAGATAGATAAAATGAACAATATTTGATATCACAACAACGTGACTAGAATGAACACTAAGTTAGGGCATACTCTAGAATAACTAAAAGAGGAATTAGAATTTTTCTAACACAAGGAACTATTAAATGCCTGAGGTGATAGATATCCCATACCTTGATTTGCACTGTATGCCTATATCAACATGTACCCTATAAAGATATGCAACTGTTAGGTATCCATTATAATTAAATTTTTTTTAAAAATTAAAAAGATTGCATAGCCCAGATTAAATTATGAGTGTTGTTGAGGGAAAGGCACGAAATCTGAACATATGGCTGAACTGAGCAGCCTTTCCCCTGGATTGTACCCATGTGGTGTTTCACGTATGGTTGTGCTCAACCTCTCAATCTTGAAATTAAGATATAATTTTATACCACTGTTAGAGAAATTATCTAAGTGTATGGACCATATTTCTTATTTTCCCTATGGTTTGAAGTGAAATAATCAGAAAAGCAGAAATTCATTCTTTAAGTGTAGTAGTTTTTCTTTCTTTTTTTTTGATGAGAATTCTGACTTTCTCAAGAAAGCCTCATTATCCCTTTCATCAGCACTTGTGAATCTGTTTCTATCTGCATAGTTAGGTATGAGGCAAGAATCCTTATCTACAAAATTATTTCTCATGGAAGGTGTAAGCAACATAGAGAATATTTTATGTCTCTTAGTTATTGCAGAAGTGACTCTATTCCAGTTCTGAATCTAACATGTAAAGGGACTAGCACTTTGTGTGTGAGCCATGACCATATAAACATCCCATTGACATGCTGTAGAGATTCTATTTAAAAAGTCTTTAAAAATCCATTGACAGAGCGGGGCCTCCCCTGAAATCAGTCTTAACAGCACAAGCCAGATGGCTAAAGCCATCTTGTATCCTCCTGATAAACTCAATTGCCAGTCAAACAGCACTGAGTGACTGACTCTAGTGACCTATATAGAACAGAAGCATTGTTTCTTTGAGCCCTGTCCAAATTCCTGATCTACAAATCATGAGACTTAATAAAAGTGTTATTTGTAAGTAGTTTTTTAAATAGTATTACATAAATAGAACACCCGTTAAGCAGAAATTATTTCCTTTGTCAATAGTTTTGAAATACAATTACCTTGGCTATAGAACTTCTTCAGCAACTACCTTATTCAGGAATGAACTAGAAATTGGAGCTGGATGATTGCATTTGGATAAAACCCATGTTGAGATGAGCTGAATTCAAGTCAAACAGCAGAAGATGCTATCTTGAATGAAACAATGATGGTTAATCAGACTTATTTGTTTTTCTAGCCAACAGTCATCACTAGGGAAATCAATCAGCAGAATCAGTGCCTTTGCAATGAAATCCATCCCTGGTAGTTGCAGGGGATCAGGAGAGAGGCAACACATATGCCGGCAAGATCAAAGTAAGGTCCTCTTTCTAACATAACTGCAGTCTTACTCGTGTTACCGCATAAATAGAAACTTCCTTGCGGAGATCATTGATTTGTAAATTACCATGCTCTGTGTAGCAATGTTAGTTCCATTATTAGTATACTTCTCAGTTTTCAGAACCAGGACAAGATGTGGTTACTCGGTACAAGAAACATGTCAGAAAATACTGTACCACTTATTAAGCTATTGTCAACTCAAAATCCATCCATCTTCTAGAGTCATTTCTGTGATATGTTGGGAATCTATACTGGTTGCTTCTTGTGAGCTGGCTTCCTGCTACTTTGTGCCAATAGGATTGTTAGGTGGGGCACGAGATGAGCTCCTCCTCAGCTGACTTCAGAATCTCCTTAAGCAAGAATAGTGCAAGTAGCTCTGTAGGGGACCGTGCACCAAGCTTGTGGAAGCTGTCCCCGGCTCTTGAGGGAGACGCTGGGAGCGGGACAAGCTCCTTGCCGGTATGGAGATGTTTGGCTGCCCAGAGACGAGCCCTCAAGAAGCTGCAGGTGTTAATAAGTTAAGATCGCTGGTCGTTAGTAAGCAGGTGTTACACATTGGACATTTGTGGTGCAGCAGGGTAGGAGTCCAGCCCGGGGAGAAAGCACGCAACGATCATCAAGCATGTGGCTCAAGCATGAGGGCCCCCCACGCCTGTTGTACAATGCTTCAGGACGATGGCAGAAGTTGCTCAGGGCGCTCCCTGGAATATGGGGAGGCGCCCTCTTGCAGGCATTTGTACCTTCAATCCGTGGTCCTGGCTGCTTTATTCACGCGGTGATGGGGTGGCCACAGTAGGCATCGACATAGCTTTTCTTCCTGGCAACAGTAATTGGTTCAAATAGCAACTGGGTCTCATTTCAGCTCTTCTAGTTCTCCAAAATCTGTCTCTTCGGATATAACAGCACAAGGCCCCTACTCACAGGAAATGTGCTGTGTGCTACATCTGCTTTCTCTTCCACCACCATGTTCTCTTTATGTCTGTTCAGTTATTCAGGACTCATTTAACAAACTCCTGTATCAATTTTTCTGTTAAAATAACTAGCGTGCTTTTTGTTTCCCAGACTGTACTAACTGTTACATAAAGTACAATAACTATTTCTTACCAATATAATAGCAGAAGTGTGTGTTTAAGATTGCATGGCATTTACTCTCTTTCCCCGTGCTAGCTAAATCATACAAGGGTGATATTGAAGCTGTATGTTGACTGTAGTGGAACTACAGCATAGAGGGAGCCTAGTCTCAGAATTTCTCTGTAAACCAGACTCCCTCACCTTCCTCTGCTGCCTAGTATTGGATTCCAGCTGTAAACACCCGTCCACAAGCACGTGTGCACACATGGGCGTGTGCACACACAAACACTCTGTAGTTACTGAGATTCCATATTGTTTTGTCAGTAGCCATCAAGACTCATCCTACTAAAATTGATACATTAGATAATAGTAATAAATTAATTAATTAGTACTTATTATTTGTAATTATATTATAATTTTTTTTTTTTCAGTTTTTGGCCAGGACTGGGTTTGAACCTGCCACCTCTGGCATATGAGGTTGGCGCCCTACTCCTTTGAGCCACAGGCACCACCCTGTAATTATATTATAATTAATTGCAATTTTATATTAGCTAGTGTTAATACATACTGTATTTTGTGTCTGGGGGCCCAAACTTTCAGGAGAAAAAAACTTTTGTTTAATTATTTAATTCAGATTTTTGTTTCTATTTATTTTTATTATTATTATTATTTTTGGCCAGGGCTGGGATTGAACCCACGCCACCTCTGGCATATGGGGCCAGCACCCTACTCCTTTGAGCCACAGATGCTGCCCTATTTGTTTCTATTTAAGTACTTTTTTATTATAAAGGAAATTTAGCATTTATTTGTAACATATTATTTAATAGGAAAGATTTGTACTTTTAGCACATAACCATAAATTTAAAAATTAAAAATGTTTATGTAGATACAGAAATTTACTACCCATGTTTCATGCACATCTTTTTTTTTTTTTTTTTCAAAGTATCAACTCTTTTCCCCCAAAGCCCAACCTCCCAACAAACAAAAAACTATCTGGGAATACTGCTGTGCTAACATATTAACCACAGTATAGTCATGCATAGAAAAATAGTAATTAAGCAATGATAAATAACAAAGTTCAAAACATGCACATCATCGTTTTTCCCTCAAAAATTTGGGTAACAAGTGCACATTATACTTTGCAAAATATGGTAGATTTTTTTTTTTTTGAGACAGGGTCTCACTCTGTTGTCCAGCTAGAATACATAGATATTAAGACATAAATTGATATTAAAATTGGAAAGCCAATGAAAGAAAAGATTTTCAGTATGCGACTTTGGCCCGGAGATTGAATGAAAAATGACAACAGTAAAATAGGATGAATTGCTCTTGATCTTTGTCATTCGCTTGGAAAATTTCTTGCCTACAAGAACTTGGAAGACAAATCAAATGATTATTGAGTTTGGGAAAAAAAGTTGAAAAAGATCATTTTAATATGGTTTGGTTGTTATTGGGTCTATTTGGTAACACATAAAGAAAGAGAAGACAAAGACAGTTTACAAGCAGAAATGCAAGGATAAAAGGAATCTAATCTTGCAGGATTGGAAATATTGACCGCTTCTAGTCCCTAAATAGCAGGAGATATAATTTAAAATGCTGTTTTTTTCATTAAAGGCAAGTGAGATTTCTTATTTATTTCAATAAAGTGATCAGATCTGGAATATGCCCTGTTCAGTCTTCCTCTCCTCAAGGTATCTAAGCTGTTATTAAATTAGCTGCTATGGAGCCAGGAAGCAGAGAGATAAAGACTAGCTTAAGAGTTGTTTCAGAAAGTATCTTTGGTGTGGTTGCTCCTACATGAAGCTGACTAGAAATAAATAAATCAGAAATCTACTAAGGTTTTGAGGAAATTAAGTTGCCAAAGAATACTAGTCTTATCTCAAATTTCAGTTATTTTTTGAAAAGTCTCAAAATAAACCTCTGTAGAAAGTGAGACACAAAAGATGCATAGATCCCAAAGATGACACACACCCTAATACCAATTTCTGGTATGCCTGGAAGAATAACAAAGGTGGAAGAACATCTTGTAGGTTCACTGCTTTTCACACAAAATCTTGTAGCTTTTGCTTTTTGAAGAAGATATTTTTAAAAAATCAATTAATCCAAGCTGATTTTGCAGTTCAAATGTATCCACTTACTGAATTGTTAGTTAAACTGTTCTGAACAAGAGGAATTACAATCATTAAGTTTAACTGTAAAGTTTTAGTTTGATTTTGATAGTTTTTATTGTGTGTCTACTAAAGCTTTCTTATTAAACAATGTAAACATTTAAGATTTTAATATTTTTCTGGTTATATCCCCTTTTTCTCACTATAGAATGTCCCTCTTTATTTTTGATAATAATTTTATTCTGAAGTCTACTTTATCTGTTTCCTTATTTTAGTGTGTATGCCATATCCTTTTCTATCCTTTTATTTTCAATTTGTCACGTAGACCTCACAAAGTTTAATCTTAAATTTTTAAAATCTAATCTGAAGTTATATGATCTTTAATTGTAAGAATTGGACCATTTACACTTAATTAAATTATTCAAACTGTTACATTCATGTCCCCCATCTTGGTATTTAATACATGAGGTAATTGTTAGCTCCATCCATTTTTTACTTTTTTCTTCCTTCTTTTCTATTTACTTTTTTGAGATTTTGAAAAAATGAAGTGCTAGAAGTATTTGTTTTTAAAAAGCATATGTTGGAAAGAGTTAAGGTTTAACTTTCCATTTCATCTTTGTATGAATATTTTCTAGTTCAACACATTTCCTCCTGTTTTATGTCAGAAGCATTCATTTATTTATGCTGCATATCTTGATGGGAATGAAGCTGAGGAAGAGACCTGTGGTTACTATAGGCATCATCCTCCTCATTTATAAAACTACATATTAACCCTTTACATTGTCAAAGCGAGTGGCTCGTTTTATCCACTGAAATACTAGGAAATATATTGCTAACTGAGATATTTAATTAAATGCTCAATATATCAACTACCAAATTTCCATGATTATCCAGTCTAGTATTTCTGTTAAAACAGGAAATTCAGTTAGGGTGGCATAGTTTAGAATTCCTGAGAGTTTATTCTCTCCTTGTTCTACACATCCCTAAGGTTAAAACATCTTTCTTCCATGACTACGTATATGCTGATTACTACTAAAAGTATATAAGTTGGTCCTGGATCTTGCTTCTAAACTCTACTCATACTTCCAAAGGCCTCCTAGACTATCCCACTTGGATTGATGTAGGCACCTGAAATAGCACATTCTGAAAAGAACTTATAATTTGTCCTCCTTGTCTACTTGCCACAGCTATAGAGGCCTGTTTTCTACGGCAAATGTATCTTGCTTTGTAAACTTTCTTACTATTTAAACCTTGCATTCTCTTCCTCAATCAACTTTGTTTCATGCTTTACACAAAAAACTTATCTTTCCTTTAAACCTACCCCCACAAATACCTTATTTCATTTAATGGATTTATCATTCACCTACTCTCCTCAGATGACAATGTTATAGTTACATGGTTCTTGTTTTGCCTTATCTGTGCAATCAGTAGGTCTTTAATTCCTACTTATGCTACAGTTATGGATGCTTCCCTCTCCTTTGTCTTCTACTTGCCATTTCTGTAGGCCACAACATGCAGGCTTTTATTTCTCACCTTTATCACCTTACCTCACTTGTTACATCTGAACATTCACCCATCTATTGGTAGGGTCTGCTCTTCAAGCTCCAGCCCCTAACTCACCAGCATGAGCATCATCTGGAATTTGGGCCCAAATTCTCAGGAGCACTGTAGACTTACTGGATCAGTACTCTATAGTTGCATTCCAGCAATCCCTGGTGATTGTCATACACACTCAAGTGTGAGAACCACTGCTATACCCTAAATATGATGTAAAAAACGTCCTTCCACTAATACATATTATTGTTAATGCCAATATTCCTCTTCTCACTGCAGCTTCAGGGTGAATGAGAGTCAGAATACAATGAAGAAAAAGTGAAATTTCCCCTTAATTTTTATTTCAATTATGTCTACATTTGAAAAGTAAATCCAGTGTTATCTTTGGCTTTTATTATTATTAACTTATTTTTTTTCAGTGAATACTTGCACCTGAATCAACATCCAATTGTGCTTTGCCACCAAGAGAACACGTGACTTACACTAGCAGTCAACAAACTTCAGCCTGGGCAATGTTTTGGCACTAGGAACAAATGAAATAAGGTTTTACAATCATTGGACACATATTGTTTGAATTGGAGGGGAAAGGAAGGGACAACAAACAAGCATGCAACTCAATAATGGATAAGATAATTTCAGAACATGATTCATATTATAAGCAAAATTAAACAGATGAAACAGTACAAAGTGACTATCAAAAGGCAGTGCCTGTGGGTTAGGTGTAGGAAAGAACTTTCTGAAGAGACGGCATTGAGTTGAGGCTTGAGTGATAAATAAGAACACGATGGACAAAGTTGTTTAGTGGTAAAGGACCTTGATTTGTCCTAAAAACATAAAGGAGACCTGTGTAGTAAGTTCTACGAAGTAAGTTCTATGAAGAGATGAGGCCCTGGCTAAATATTTGTGAAACCCCGGATCAATAATAAACTATTTTTTCATTTCCACTATGTCTCATAGAAGAAAGCAATATTGATTAAAGGCAATTTAATATTCTGTTTTATTTTAATGATTAATATTGGTTACAGTGCAAACATAAATGATTCTTACATCAATGGTCAGAAAATAAAGAACTTATGATTAAAATGAAAATAAAGGAGCAAGATGTTTGTCCCCTTTAGATGCTAGGGTGAAATACTGCTCCCTCCTCATCTCTATATCCATCAGGCTGTTTAAGTTGGTAGTGTTAAACCAGATCTTGAAATCCCTCAAACCTAGTGACATGAACAGGTACAAAACAAAACAAAACCCAAAGACTATAAGTGATCAGGCAATAGAATGGACTGATGACTTGTACATGTGTAAACAGTAAGTTTTATGCATAAATACAAATGTCCTTCTATTTTTATTGTGAAAAATGTTAGATGTAAGTTTACAGGAGGGGAACTATTGAGAATTATGCTGAAAATTCTCATTAACAATCAATATCCTTGGTGCTCACTTTAGTAGCACATATATTAAAATTAGAAAGATTTAGAGATTAGCATAGTGCATGTGCCAAGATGACCCATAAGTTGGTGAAGGATTCTATAAATTTTTTAAATGGAAAAATAACTTTGGACATTTCTTTTATCTTTTTTTTTTTTTTTTTGGGCTGGGACTGAGTTTGAACCTGCCACCTTTGGCATATGGGGCCGGTACCTTACTCTTTTGAGCCACAGGCACCACCCTGAACTTTGGACATTTCTCCAAAGATGGCATACAAATGGTTTACAGGTATATGAAAAGATGTTAAACATCATTAATCATTATGGAGATGCAAATCAAAATTACAATAAAGGTAAACTCACACCCATTAGAATAGCTTAAAAAATTCCCAAACCAACCAACCAAATAACAAAAGCTCCACATAATAACGTGGATAAGGTAAAATCATAACACTTGTGCACTGTTGATGGGAATGAAAAATGGTCTAGCTGTTATGGTAAACAGTATGGTGGTTCATAAAAAAATTGAATATGTATATGAAGCACATTCTGCCCTATGATTGCACCAGTGTACACAATTATGATTTAATAAAATTATTTTTAAAAATGAATATGGATTTAGCAATTCTAATTTTGGTTATATATTCAAAAAGGCTGGAAGCAAGATTGTGAAGAAGTATTTGCATACCTATCTTCATACCAGCACCTTTCAAAATGGCCAAGAAGAAGAAGCAACCTGTATTCATTGTGGATGAATGGATAGAAGCAGGTGGGGGGATATTATGTATAGTGGAATATCTTTCAGTCTTATAAGGGGAATTCTGCACATGCTATGGCATGGATGAACCTTGAGGACATTATGCTAAATAAAACAACCCAGTCATGAAAAGACAAAGGTTATATGATTCCAGTTACAAGAAGTATCTAGAATAGTCAAATTTATAAACACAGAAAGTAAACTGATAGTTTCCAGGAGCTGAAAGGAAAAGAAAATGGAGAGTTTATGCTTAAAGAGTAAGGCATTATAGTTTTACAAGATGAAAAAAACTCTGACCACTGATTGTACAATTATGTGGATATACTTTTAACACTACTGAACACTGTACACTTGTAAATAGTTAAGACGATCCATTTTGAATGGATTTCCACAATTAAAAAAAAACTATAAAAACTTGTAGAAAACAAGGAGACATTGGCAACAGACCATAGTAGAATCTAAGACATTGCAGATCAAGTAGGTAGAAAGACAGGTATTGGTGTCTTGTTAAAAGCACAAAAAAATGTCATGCAGATTTAAAGGATCTATTGCTACTCCTCAAGTGGGGTGAAAACTTGAAGAATATAGATAAACTTTTCCCTCTGCAACTACTTGGATTGAGAGACTAATTAAACAATGCTTTCCATGAATTTTTAGAAAGGGAAAATGCTAATTAGTCTCCCATAGATTGTTGTCTTTCCTTTTTCAAGTTTGTTGAGAGACAGAGGCCTGAATTTAGCAAAAAATAACAGTATCGCAATTTATGATTTGCCACTATTTTATGTTGTAAGCGAAACTTCACTTATGCCTTTTTTCATACAGCGTTATCAGTCACGCATTAAAAATAAGTATACTGAGGGTCAAGAGATTGAAGAAATGTAAGTGGAGGAACTGAGTAATTGCCTATTCCTGTCAAAGTCTATAGTTTGGAATGTGATGTTATAGCAATATGTTCCTTTTCTGTAACTTCCATAAGAATTAATCTTCTCTTTGCATCTAAGTACTCTTTGGGGAAAAAAAGATGACAATTCATAGGAAGCAGCTATCTATAAACCCGCTTAAATTATCTTTCCACATGGCCCAGTCAGAGCCTTCATTCTTCACTGCTTTCCTCAATACAGGCTGTAGTCATGACAGCCTTCATGTAGACTTCATGAAGGATTGTGCTGAAACAGACACAGGCCAGTCCTGTGTTTACAGAAGGCCTGGATTCACTACCTGGCTTTGCACTTGGTAAGAACATCTGTGTGGGCAAGACTCAATTACTGCAATTGAGTTTCCTCCTTTGTAAAATGACCCCATGTAGCTTATAGGTTATGACCACAGTTAAATGAAGTAATATGTGTGAGCACTCTAAACAATAAGAAACTAAACTAAGATAGGCTGTGCTTGTCATTCTTGGTCCTCATAAATCTGATAGGAAGGGCTTTAACCAAGAGTCAGAGAATAATGTTTTTTATTATTTATATGTATTATTATAATCTTAAAAATAGGTTTCAATGCATCATCTCTTGAAATAAAAGTCAAAACAAAGTATGAAGATATTCACTTAGTAATTCATAGGGAAATGTGACAACTTTTCCGTGACATAATATTCAGTGTCCTGGTTGTTGGGTTTTTATTAGGAAGCATTTCTTTCCTTATTTAATCATAAGAATTTACAAATTAAAATCATAGAATGTACCATGCTCATGGCTGGGAAGAATCCACATTGTTAAAATGTCCATACTACCCAAAGCAATTTATATATTTAGTGCAGTCCCTGTTAAAGCACCACTGTCATACGTTGAAAAACTTGAAAAAATAGTACTTCGTTTTATATAAAATCAGAAAAAGCCTCAAATAGTAAATACATTACTCAGAAATAAGAACAAAACAGGAGGTATCACATTACTGGAATCTGGCTATACTATAAATCTGTAGTGATCAAAACAACATGGTACTGGCACAAAAACAGAGCAGTTCATTTATGGAACAGAATGAACCCCACTACTTATCACCATTTGATCTTAGACAAGCCTATCAAAAATAAATATTCAATGGAGGAAAGACTCCCTATTTAACAAATGGTACTGGGTGAACTGGATGGCAACCTGTAGAAAACTGAAACTGGATCCTCACCTTTCACCATTAATAAAAATTGATTCTCACTGGACAAAAGATTTAAAATTAAGACATGAAACTATGAAAATACTAGAAGAGAGTGCAGAGAAAACACTTGAAGAAATTGGCCTTGGAGAATATTTTATGAGGAGGACCACCTGGGCAATTGAAGAAACACCAAAAATACATTCTGGGATCTGATGAAACTAAAAAGCTTTTGCACAGTCAAGAGCATAGTAAGTAAAGCAAACAGACAACCGTCAGAATGGTAGAAGATTCCGACAAAGGTCTGAGAAACTAGAATCTACAGAGAACTCAAACTAGTTAATAAGAAAATAAATAACCCTATTTCTATGTAGGCAAGAGATTTGAACAGGAACTTCTCTAATGAAGACAGGTGCATGACCTACAAACAGATGAAAAAATGTTCATCATCCTTAATCATCAGAGAAATGCAAATCAAAACCACTTTGAGATACTATCTAATGCCAGGAAAATTAGCCCACATCACAAAATCCCAAAACTACAAATGTTGGCGAGGATGTGGAGAGAAGGGAAAGCTTCTACACTGCTGGTACTCAATACTAGTATGAGATCAATATATAACCACCTACACACTCATATGAATGGTAAAACATAACTATAGTCCAGAAAGTAGAAGGAAGAGGAGAGAGAGGGGAGGGAAAGAGGCATATGAGAGGAGGGAGGATATTCAGGGTGACCTCACCTAATGTTCATGATGCAATGGTACATTTAAAATCTATTAAGAAATGAATATAATTGTGATGAATGTGTTTCTTTGTTCAATGTAAGCATTCACATTGTATATTGAAGCAGTATCCTGAACCCCATAAATGCATCAATGCACAAAGTTATGATTTAATAAAAAACAATTACAAAAAAATAAATTCATAGAATGTGATGTTGGCTCTAGTTGTATTTTATTTATTTATAACAACTAATGATGAAAACTTTCATGTTGAGAGATTTGCTATTGTTTAATGCTGGATCCAGGTCCAATCTGGATTCTCATCATTTCTGTAGGTGATTTTGTTCAAGCTCTTAAATGTTTATAATGACACTTTTTGAACTTTTAAACTATGGAATAATTTGTTTCTGCCTTATTTGGGGTTCTTCACAATCAATAAAACCCTGTAACATGGGTTTGGGTACAGATAGTTTAAGGGACAAGTAATCACAGAAAACAAAGTGAGGAAGAAAAGGAAGGACTGAAAGAAAAAGAAGCAGGAGAGGGCACATTTTCTGAGTTAGTTTCTGTGGTGGACAACTAAAGGTCAAACCACATGGATTGTGCTGGGACCGACATGGAACGCAAGTCAAAATGATACATCTAAAGAAAGGAAAGATGGGGCACTTGTTCGCTGTCCCCCTTCTCTTGTTTGAGGAATGCTCCCAATCTGCATCGACATGTAGTTGTGTGGCTTTCTAGAGCTTCAAGGATAGCATGAAAGGTAAGAAAGGAGAGAGACCCCATAGCTCACGTGTGTCAGGAGGGGCTGGCAACCTGTATGCATCATAGATGTGCTGACTGAATGTAGTGTAGGTGCAAAAATATCGCCACCTTATTGGTTTCCATGAAATCGAAGTGAATTATTATTTGGGTCTATTTAGGATGATGCTGCTTGGCACGTTATGAAAACCATAAATGGCAGCTGGGGCTTTTACTAGCCTAAAATATTTATTAATGGGAATTACTATTAATGGGAATCTGACTTCCTGATACTTTCTCCTTTCTTTTCTATGTCTTTTATTTTGTATTCCATTGTTAAGCATGTCTTCCCATGCTCCTATGTATATATGTACTTGTGAGGGTGTACGTGTGTGTGAACACGAGCACTTCTGTTATCCCATTAGCATATTATAACATTTATTATCTATGTTGTCTTATTTGAATAGAAAACTCTTTGAAAAACAAGATCAAGTGCTTCATTTAATTTTGCTTAATTGTGCGGACCTAGAACCATTTTATGTATAGGATGACACTTAATAAATATTAAGCATTTTAACATGTTTTTAAAATGAATGCCTTTCAATTGCCCTAACCACAGAATGTTACTAGTGTTTAAGACACATGGCCTTATTACTTTAATGAAAATTCAAATTCATAGCTCCCATTAGCATTGCAGAGAATTTCTGGCCTAGTTTCCCTGGATACTAATGGAAATTTAGATCTTTTAATGAGCTTAACATGGGAAGAATTTTGGTATTCAAACAAACTACTGTCCCTGTCTTAGCCTAGGGCTATAGAGAAAATAGTCATCATTACAAACTGGTCAGATAACTTCAAAGAGACTTAACTGTCAGAAAGAAACAACAAATGCAGTCATTTTTGGTGCATTTTTCAACACTAAATTTAATTTATTGGACTCAACTCTCTCTTGGTTTCCTCCTGTCTTACTAATAATCCATCTAAATAATCTTTCTGTTTCCTTCTTATTTAAATGGTTTTTAAATTTTGGTTAACACCATGACTCTATCTCTGGAAAGATTATCTTTTTCTTCAATCTATATTTGTTCTTCCCATCCAGTCTTTTCTCCTATACTTCAGGCACTGTAAACCAAGTATGTTCTCAGTATCTCCACTTTGATGATGTGGTAGATTATAAACATGTTTTTTAAGTTAAAAAAAGGCTACTAAATCCTCTCACCTTTGCATCCTTCTTTGTAATATGGCATCATCTGATGGTCTCATCAAGAGGGTCAATCTTATACTCTACCTTATTGAATCTGGGCTGAATTTGTGACCTGATTTTTTTTTTTTAACCAGTTAAATGCAGGGGAAGGAACACTATGAGAGTTGCACGCAAAAGGCTCAAAAGAACTTGGATTTTCTAGCTTCTATGCTTTTTCTCCTTTGTTGCTCTGAGAATTCTTTATTAAAACATACAAAAATAGGCAAAGTCATATGCAGAAGAGCTGGCCCATCATATCAGAGGTCTCCTAGATCGATCAATTAATCTATCAGCTTATTGCAGCCAGGTGAGTGACCCTAGCTGAGGCCAGCAGAAATAGCCAGCTGAGTTCAGCTTAAATTGCTGACAAGAGATTCATAACCAAATAAACTATTAAGTGTTGTAGTGGTTTGTGGCATAGTAATAGATATCTGATACTGATGTTGAATAAATATCACTAATTTAACATTTATTAAAAAAACTGTTGGTTTTGTATCATAAACTTTGTAATTCAGTTTCCCCTTTATCAGGAATTGGACACCTCAACCTTCTAATTTCTCAAGCCAGCAACTTTAAAGTAATTCTTGCGACCTTTTCCCCCTGCATATTCAAACCATCAATAAATAAATGATAAATAAATCATGTCATTTCCTTCTTATTTTATGAAACCAAACCATTTCTCACTATTCTCCATTGCTTATACTCTGGTGCAAGGCATTATCATCTTTCACTTGGATTATTGCAATTAAGACCTACATTGTTTGCTTGCTTCTACCTTTATTTTTCTCAAAGCCATAAGAATAATTTTTAAAATCATAAATTATGTCATGTCACTTCTTTGATGAAATATCACTCAGTGAAACAGTTTTGTGTTTCCTCTAAAAATTAAACATATAGTTAGCATATGACCCAGCAATTTCACTCCTAGGTATATATCCAAAATAATTAAAAAACAGTGTTCAAACAAAAACTAGGAATGTTCATGGCTGCAATATTCACAAAATTAGCCCAAAACAAGGAGAGTGATAATATCTGCATTTCAACCCATAGTAAGAGGGTATTACTGGGATATATACTCAGAAAAAAAGAAGCTGGAAATTGTTTCCAATTAGAATGGAGAATATTCATCTACTTTATAAATAATTATAATCCAAACTTACTTCAAGTTTTAGACCATTTTATTAATCATTTCACATCTATTCTTTATATATTTCTTCCTATTATCTTTTTGTCTGCTATACTGATAAAAACACTATATAAATTTCCTAAGATATTTATGTTTCTTTGGATGAAAATCTTCTTGCTTCCCCACTTTGCTAAGTATATTAAGGTTAACAGTGAGTGATTCATGGGCAAGTAATGAAGCAGCTCCAAAATCAGGAAGAACATTGGTGTTAGTACCCATAAGGCATGGGGTTTATAAGGAACAGAGTCTGGAATTTTCAGGGATTTTTCTATCCAGTAACTTTCCTCCACCTTCAAAATAAGTTACTGCATTAGAGCTCAAGTTCTAATCTAAAATATTTTCTTTGCATGTGTCCAGTTTCTCCTTGATTTATTTCCTCTCTTAAAGTAGTTCTTGTGTTTGGTGGAGTTTATACCATATCCTGTATGCCAACAGGATTTTGCTTTAATTCCAGGCCTGTGGCTGATCAAAATGCTCATCACCATTTTGCCTATGAGCTCTCCATTTATATAAAAAGAAAAGCAATTTTTTCATTCATTTCCAACCTCTTATTTTGTGTAGGGAATATGTAGGTCAGCTCATGAAAAGTACACATTGGGCTAAGTTGGTAATTTACTTCCTTGTATTAAAATTCCTTTCCAAAAAAAAAGCAAAAAAAAACTTGGTGAGACTCTCACACATGTGTGCTATATTTACAACAGGGAATTTTTTTTTTAATAATTTTATTGAATCATAATTATGTACATTGGTGCAATCACAAGGCACGATTCATATACATTCAGAAATATTTTGATCATACTGTTACAGATATCCTTCATGGCATTTCCTTGATCACTATATAAA
>CAUYON010027791.1:0-19377 GCA_963573935.1 Arctocebus calabarensis
AGTATCTTGCCCACAAAGAAATGGGGTTGTTCTTTTCTTTTTTTTTTTTTTTGAGTCAGAGCCTCAAGCTGTCACCCTGGGTAGAGTGCCCTGGCATCACAGCTCACAGCAACCTCCAATTCCTGGGCTCAAGCGAGTCTCCTGCCTCTGCCTCCCGAGTAGCTGGGACTACAGGCACCTGCCACAATGCCAGGCCATTTTTTGGTTGCAGCCACCATTGTTGTTTGGCAGGTCCAGGCTGGATTCGAACCCGCGAGCTCAGGTGTACGTGGCTGGCGCCTTAGCCCATTGAGCCACAGGCGCCGAGCCTCTTTTTTTTTTTTTTTTTTTTTTTGGAGACAGAGTCGCACTATGTTGCCCGCATTAGAGAGCTGTGGTGTCACAGCTCATAGCAACCTCAAACTCCTGGGCATAAGCAATTCCCCTGCCTCAGCTAGGACTACAGGCGCCTGCTATAACTGCTTTGCTGTAGTTGTCATTGTTGTTTAGCAGGCCCAAGCCGGGTTCAAACCTGCCACCTCTCATTGTATGTGGCTGGCACCCTAGCCACTGGCTACAGGTACTGAGCCTGTTTGTTCTTTTATTGATTAGTTTGAATTCTCTGTGGGTTCTAGTTATCAGACCTTTGTTAGGAACATAACCTGCAAAAATCTTCCCCTGTTCTGAAGATTGTTTTACTTACTGTTTGCTTTACTTACTGTGCCCTTAGCTGTGCAGAAGCTTTTTAGCTTGATCAAATCCCAGTAATATATTTTTTGGTGTCGGTTCAATTACCAGGGGGGTCCTCCTCATAAAATATTTTCCCAGGCCACTATCTTCAAGCGTTTTCCCTGCATGCTCTTTTAGTATTTTTATAGTTTCATGTCTTAAGTTTAAATCTTTTATCTAGTGAGAATCAATTTTTCTTAGTGGTGAAAGGTGTGGATCCAGTTTCAGTCTTCTACAGGTCACTAGCCAGTTCACCCAGCACCATTTGTTAAATAGGGAATCTTTTCCTCAGTGTATGTTTTTGATAGGCGTATAAAAGATCAAATAACAACATGTGGCTAGATTCTGTATACTGTTCCATAGATATACATCTCTATGTTTGTGCCAGTACCATGCTGTTTTGATCACTATAGATTTATAGTATAATCTGAAGTCTGGTAATGTGATGCCGCCTGATTTATTTTTATTTCTAAGTAATGTATTGGCTATTCGAGGTATATTATGATTCCATATAAAATGTTCTTTAAGGGGCAGCACCTGTGGCTCAGTGAGTAGGGTGCCGGCCCCATATATCAAAGGAGGTGGGTTCGCACCTGACCCCTGCCAAACTGCAATAAACAATAGCTGGGCCTTGTGGTGGGTGCCTGTAGCTACTTGGGAGGCTGAGGCAAGAGAATCACCTAAGCCCAAGAGCTGGAGGCTGCTGTGAGCTGTGACACCACGGCACTCTACTGAGGGCAACAAAGTAAGACTTTGTCTCTAAAAAAAAAAAAGTCCTTTAAAGTATGACATTATTGCTTTGATGGGGATTGCATTAAATCTATAAATTGCTTTGGGTAGTATGGACATTTTAACAATGTTGATTCTTCTCAGCCACAAATGTAGTATGTTTTTCCATTTGTTAACATGTTCGACTATTACTTTTCTCAGGGTTTCATAGTTCTCATTATAGAGATCTTTCACTTCCTTTGTCCCAACCAATGTCCCTTTTCCTTTTCATGAGGTAAAAAATGGTTCCTCTTTTTGTCTAGCCTCACAGAGAAAATGTCCTATGTTAATTTCGTTACAGACATGATTTTCAACTTTAATTTTGAAAATGGGCTGGGCATAGTGGTGCACGCTTGTAATCCTAACACTCTAGGAGGCCAAGGTTGATAGATTGCCTGAGCTCCTGAGTTTGGGACCAGCCTGAGCCAGTGCAAGACCCTTGTCTCTAAAAATAGCGAGGCATTGTGGGGGGCACCTGTAGTTCCACCTACTTGGGAGGCTGAGGCAAGAGAAACGCTTTAAGCCCAAGAGTTTGAGGTTGCTTGTGAGCTATGATGCCACGGCGTTTTACCGAAGGCAACAAAGTGAGACTCTGTCTCAAAAAAAAGGAAGGAAGGTGGGAAAGAAAATGGTTCAAATATAGATAAAGGTAAAAAGCAGTATGTTAAACTGCCCTTCACTTCAAGGCCATAGTTTTCCTGGTAGAGCCAACTGGAAGAAGAAAGGTAGGTAGAGTTTACCCTCTCCTCTCTTAGTGCCATCAGTGAATTAAAAGAGAAGTGCTTTTGCAAGTTTGTCATTCATTAATGAATATGGATTGGAAAAATTAACACTGAAAATAACAGACTGGTAAATATTTTCAACAAATACTATGTGACAGCTGCTAGATGACTGTTTATTTTGTATAGTACTCAAGGTGTCCCACATGATTAGTAGCATCATAAACTGGAGCAGATCTTTTTGGAAAGTAATTTGGCAGTCATCTTCAAGAGCTTTTAAAATACATGTATTCTTTAATCTGTTGGTGTCATACCCAAGAAAAAAGACTAAAGAAATAAATTGCTGAATGTAACAATGTAAAAATGTTTTAGACAGCCATTGCAGTACATTGAGCTCCATAGAGACAGTGCCGGGGCAAGTGAGAGCCGGACGGGCACTGGGCGACTCTGTACCTCACTGAAGAAAAATAACTAAACATGGGCAAAGGAGATCCTAAGAAGCCGAGAGGGAAAATGTCATCATATGCATTCTTTGTGCAAACTTGTCAGGAGGAGCACAAGAAGCAGCACCCAGATGCTTCAGTCAACTTCTCAGAGTTTTCTAAGAAGTGCTCAGAGAGGTGGAAGACCATGTCTGCTAAAGAGAAAGGAAAATTTGAAGATACGGCGCGGACGAGGCCTGTTATGAAAGAGAAATGAAAACCTATATCCGTCCTAAAGGGGGAACAAAAAAGAAGTTTAAGGATCCCAATGCACCCAAGAGGCCTCCTTCGGCCTTTTTCTTGTTCTGTTCTGAGTATCACCCAAAAGTCAAAGGAGAACATCCGGCCTATCCATTGGTGATGTTGCAAAGAAGCTGGGAGAGATGTGGAATAACACTGCTGTGGATGACAAGCAGCCTGATGAAAAGAAGGCTACAAAGCTGAAGGAAAAATACGGAAAGGATATTGCTGCATACCAAGCTAAAGGAAAGCCTGATGCAGCAAAAGGAAGAGGAAGAAGATGATGATGATGAATAAGTTGGTTCTAGCACAGTTTTTTTTTTTTTTTTGTCTATAAAGCATTTAACCCCCCTGTACACAACTCCTTTTAAAGAAAAAAATTAAAGTGTAAGGTTTGTGTAAGATGTGTTTCTAAACTGTACAGTGTCTTTTTTGGTATAGTTAACACACTACCAAATATGTCTTTAGATAGTCTTGTCCTGGTGGTATTTTCAGTAGCCACTAACCTTGCCTGGTACAGTCTGGGGGTTGTAAATTGGCATGAAATTTTAAAGCACGTTCTTGTTGGTGCACAGCACAAATTAGTTATATATGGGGATGGTAGTTTTTTCATCTTCAGTTGTCTATGATGCAGCTTATACGAAATAATTGTTGTTCTGTTAACTGAATACTACTATGTAATTGCAACAAAAATTTGCAGCTATTTTGTTGACATTCTGAATGCTTCTAAGTAAATACAATTCGTTTTTATTTAAAAAAAAAAAATGTTGGGCGGAGCCTGTGGCTCATCGAGTAGGGGGCTGGCCCCATATACCAAAGGTGGCGAGTTCAAACCAAACTGCAAAACAGAAAAATAGCTGGGCGTTGTGGCAGGCACCTGTAGTCCTAGCTACTTGGGAGGCTGAGGCAAGAGAATCGCCTAAGCCCAGGAGTTGGAGGTTGCTGTGAGCTGTGTGATGCCATGGCACTCTACCGAGGGCAATAAAGTAGATTGTCTCTACAAAAAAAAAAAAAAAGTTTTAAAATGTTCATTTACTGTTCGCTATAATAGTAACAAAAACAGAAATACCCTAAATACCCAGCCATAGGTGACTGGTAATAGCCCTCAACTGAGTGGACTGGTCTTCATAGTTTTTTTGGTTTTTTTTTTAGAGACAGTCTCACTTTGTCACCCTCAGTAGAATGCTGTGGCATCACACTGCTCACAGCAACCTCCAGCTCCTGGGCGTAGGCGATTCTCTTGCCTCAGCTTCCGGAGTAGCTGGGACTACAGGCACCCGCCACAACGCCCGGCTGTTTTTGTTTTGCAGTTCAACCAAGGCCAGGTTTGAACCCGCCACCTTCCGTATATGGGGTCGACGCCCTACTCGCTGAGCCACAGGCGCCACCCATCTTTATAGTTTTTATGTGCGAAAATCTGAAAAGATGAATTAGAACAAAATATCAAGAAAAAAGAACAGAAATAAATAATAGTGCCCATGTAGAAGTTGTGGATCTGTGTGATTCTGCCTTGGGAGAGATAATAGAAATGGAAAGCAACTCATTTGACAAGGTGTTAAGTAACAGGCTAACAGAATTATGGGAACAGATCCTTGAAATGGGAGTATGTGTGTCATAGCCAACGACGTGTGTGCTCGGGAAGGTAAAAGGAGACAAGGAGGTTTAAAGGAAAAGTAAGAAGGATTACATGATTATTTTGAGATAATTATCCCTGACTACAAAGATCAATAACAAGGGTGATGCGGATGTGAGATTGCACAGGCAGTTGCTGGGAAGCATATTCTATGTGAGGTTGTGATGGCCTTTGTTCCAGGTTGTAGTTTTTGCAGAATCTTTTAAGAGTTTTTCTTATCAGGCATACAAAGCTTGAGGATCCTGTTTTCAACACCTTCCCTGGCTCTATTTGTTCAGGAGTTTTTTAGTGCTAGTGGCTCCATTTTGATTCTGACACCTTTCATAGAAACATTTTAGATCACTTGTGTGTAGTGGCTGTGCAGTCCACCCCCCACAGACCTACACAGCCTTGGACTTGCAGCTTGATGGCAATGAGGTCAGAGAACAAGTGCTTGTTTACCTTGGGACTCATCTTCAGCCTGTGCTTGTTACCATCCAACTGAGTTCTTTGCCTCCTGCACAGGAGAGAGCCAATACACTGAGACAGCAGGGGTCTCAGGCAAGAACGTTTAATATCACGGGGCACCAAGCCAGGAGATGAGAGATATTTCTCAAATTTGTCTCCCTGAGAATTTTAGGGCCAGGGTTTTTAAAGGTAGATTTGGCAGACAAAAAACTGAGGAATTGGGTCTGCTGACTGAGGATGAACACATAGGGTTAGGAAGCAAAAATTGTCTTCTTGCACTGAGTTGGTTTCTGGGTAGCGAGTTGCAGAATCTGTTGAATCCATTCCCACACACGGCCATTGTTCTGGTTGGCATCCGTTAGTCTCCCCTTCCAAGTGCAGATTCTAGAAGATACTTCACAGACCAGTCTTAGGTTTTACAATAGCAGTGTTATTTATAGAAGTGATTAGGTAAGTTACAAATCTTATGCCAGTCAGTGATATGTGACCCTACGCAGTAAGCAGTTTCAGGAAGGCAAGGGCTAGCTAACTGATTGCTGTGGAAATCAGACTTTCAGCACAGTTAGTATTTAGGGCCCTACGTTGCTTTTCTGTAGCAGTTTCACTTGGGTTACTATTCCTGAGGTGGTATCTAAGTCTGTTTTTCCTCATTTTTAGAATCTGAAAGCAGGTGAAATTCTGCAGCCTGATTTTCCAGATGACTATAATTTGGGAGACATTTTCCTAGGAGTGGAATACATTTGCCAGCAGTGCAAAGAAGATGAAGATTATGAGGATATCCTGACTGTGAGTGGGGACACAAAATCATATATCCTGCCTTGAGACATGGGCCATGCAAGGAGGTCAAGAACATGACCCCTTCATCCAGACTAGGTCCACAGGTGCAAGGGCTACTGGGTGGGGTCTGCATGCCTCATGCAAGGGTTGGGGGAAGAAGAGGACACTCTGTGAAGATACAGAACCCAGTCCCAGTTACTTGGGAGGCTGAGGCAAGAAAATCACTTGAGCCCAAGAGTTTGAGGTTGCTGTGAGCTGTGATGCTACAGAGCTCCACCCAGGGTGACATAGTGAGACTCTGTCTCAAAAAAATAAATAAATAAAGACACAGAAGCCCCAGGAGGAACCTTCTCAGCTCTACCCTGGCAATGAGCAGGCTGCACTGGCAATGAGCAGGCTGCACTTCACTAGCTCTGACCTGCAGGATCAGCTGCTCACTGACCTGCCGAAGGAAGGGGTCACCTGAGCTCTTTGGCTGAGCAGCTACTCCCTGACCTGTCATTGGGGGACTCCAGTGCTTGCCTTGGCAAGGAAGGAGGAAGTTCCTGAGAGTGATGAGAAGTTGCCCACCTGGCTTCAGGCCTGGTACCTCTGTGGGCAGCAGTCATGCACCAGCAATGGGGTGTGGACCGTGCTTCCACTCCTTTGAACCTCCTAAGATTCTGCCCATGGCATTCCCTAGAGTCCTCCCTATTACCCCATGTGAGGGCCAGCCCAGCACCCCAGGACCGCATGTTCACAGCACTGGCCAGGCCAGGCCAGCTCTGCTAGGATTGCCTCCCAGCTGAACCCTCCATCTTGCCCACCCTCCCCCTCCTCCTCTCTCCACCTCCTTCTTCCACACTGTCCCAAAGAGATCTTGATCTTCCTACCACGGATAGCTCCTCATCTGCCTCATCCCTGAACCCACCCATGTAGGGTGGCTTCTGGCAGGCTGGAACCATCTCCAGTCTCCATGGCACCTGCTCAGAGGAGCATTCCTGACCTGCTGCTTCACAGGTCTTCCCAGCTGTGGGCTCCCTCCCCAGTGGGCTTCAGTCCAAGCCTGTCTCCAGGTAGAGATGACCCAGTGGGGCCTCCCCATGCCATGCTGTGTTCTACCTCCAGACCCCGTCCCCATCCCCTCTGCATGGAGCATCCAGTAAAGTTGGGGTCTGCTTGAGGCCCCTGTCTCTGCGCTGCTCTCCTGCCCCTTACTCTATCCTGGTTGGTCCCTGGTGCAAACTGTGCCTCTCCCCTCCAACTACCCCACTCCCCCTTCCTCTCTCCCAGCACTTAGCTCTCTCCTGCTGCTGCTTTTTTTTTTTTTGAGACGGAGCCTCAAGCTGTTGCCCTGGGTAGAGTGCTGTGGCATCACAGCTCACAGCAACCTCTAATTCCTGGGCTCAAGCAAGTCTCCTGCCTCCACCTCCCAAGTAGCTGGGACTATAGGTGCCCACTATAAGGCCTGGCTATTTTTTGGTTGCAGCCGTCATTGTTTGGCAGCTTGGGCTGGAATCAAACCTGCCAGCTCAGGCGTATGTGGCTGGTGCCTTAGCTGCTTGAGCCACAGGTGCTGAGCTCTCATTCTTTTTAAATAGGCCCCCTGCCAGCATTGCTTCTGGCCACTGAGAAGTTCTGGATAGTTGGTCCTCCCTAGCCCCTCTTTTACCAGTTTGTTTGTTTGTTTGTTTGTTTTGAGACAGTGTCTCACTATGTCGCCCTGGGTAGAGTGCTAAGCCCTCAGACTCTTGGGCTCAAACAATTCTCTTACCTCAGCCTCCCAAGTAGCTGGGACTACAGACACTCACCACAACGCTCAGCTATTTTTTGGTTGCAGTTGTCATTGTTTAGCTGACCCAGGCTGGGTTCAAAACTGCCAGCCTGGGTGTATGTGATCACTCTGCTACAGGTGCCAAGCCTCCGAGCCTCTCTTTTAGACAGAAGGAAGGTCAGGCTGAGAGCCTTAGACTCCTGACCCAGAACACCTGGGCATCTGCATTCTACCACTTACCAAGAGCAGCCTGCAACCCTGGAGGTGCTCCTGAAGGGGCAGCTTCCTATTGGATCACCCCTAGCTAGTGTTTTAATTATTCTTTCAGATGACTGCCACACACGGACTCTGTCACTTGCTGGGCTTCACACACAGCACTAAGGCAGAGTGGCTGAAGGTAGGATCCTGCCATCCTTCCTACTTGGGTGTGTCTGGGTGGCACCCCACCTACACCTGGCCTCTGACCTGCCCTTTGTAAAAGAGACTCAGAAATGCTTAAGTGTCTAACTTGAGCACACAGACCGAAAGCTAGAATTCTGAGCACTGGTGGTTAGTGTTTGGTCAGAAAGCTTAACGTAGAAAATCTTTACAAGAGACATTGTGACGACACTTAATTTGAAACAGAACTTAGTAGGCACTGAGGCGTTGGCACACCTGCAGGTTGTTTCCATTTATAAAGGCCTGTTGGTACATGCCCGCGCTGAGAGTGTGGAAATGCTGCCATTTGTCTGAAAGACGAAAGCACCCTGCCCCCCACCCCACCCCATAAGAAATAGGCCTGGATGCATTTGGCCTCTCTGGGCCAGTGTCCCAGTTTCACACTAGCCATGCCCCTTACATCAGCCAGTCCCTCGGGGGTTGGACTCAAGGCCTTCTCAGGGGTTTCCTGGAGGGGCGGGCAGGCTTAACTCACCACTTGCCCTGCTGCCGGGGTACGCCAACCCCTGCCCATCTGGCGGGTGGTTTGGCAACTCCTGGCGGCTGGTATCCCTGCTGCCACCCTTCTCCCTGCAGGCTCCGCACGTGGGGGTAGGTGGTGAGTGGAGCCGACCCGCCCTCCACTTTCTGGGCGCACGCTCAGCCCTCCCTCCTCTCTTACAGATGCTGCAGAAGGAAAAACTGGTGCTAGACGAGCTGAACCGGCGCACAGGGACCAGGCTCCAGCCTCTGAGCAGGGACCTCTTCTGATGCCAGAGGCTGGGAATATGGGGACAGAGATAGGGTGAAAACAGACATTTCCCCTGCACAGTGGGGCACCTCCCAGACTGGGATTTCTACAGGTTGCCACCGTCCTGTGGTAGAGGCACCAGCCCACAAAGGGGCTAAATTCCCTGAGCAGAGCACTGAGGTACGAGTGTTAGGACACATCAGATTTTTTTTTTTTTTTTGCATTATTGCAAATAAAAGTTTTAAACCCTTAGAGATTCCCATTCCTTTCTTTGTGTAGGACACATCAGATTTTTTTGTTTTTTTGAGACAGTCTCTCACTATGTGACCCTCAGTAGTGTGCTATGGCGTCACAGCTCACAGCAACCTCAAACTCTTGGGCTTAAGCGACTCTCTTTGCCTCAGCCTCCCAAGTAGCTGGGACTACAGGTTCATGCCACAACACCCTGCCATTTTTTGTTGCAGTTGTCTTTGTTAGCTGCCCTGGGCCAGGTTTGAATCTGCCAGCCTCGGTGTATGTGGCTGGCACCATAATTACTATGCAACAAGCACAGAGCCTGAGGGTTTTTTTTTGTTTTTTCATTATTGAAAATAAAAGTTCTGGGCGGCGCATGTGGGTCAGTGGGTAGGGTGCCAGCCCCATATACTGAGGGTGGCAGGTTCAAACCCAGCCCCAGCCAACTAAAACAGCAGTGAGAATTGCAACAAAAAAAATAGCCAGACGTTGTGGCGGGCACCTGTAGTTCCAGCTACTCAGGAGGCTGAGGCAAGAGAATCGCTTAAGCACAAAAGTTGGAGGATGCTGTGAGCTGTGATGCCCTACTGAGGATGACAAAATGAGATTCTGTCTCAACAAAAAAGAAAAAGTTCTGGGCGGCCCCTATGGCTCAGTGGGAAGGGCGCCAACCCCATATACCAAGTGTGGCAGGTTTGAACCTGGCCCCAGCCAAACTGCAGCAAAAAAAACCAAAATAGCCAGGCATTGTGGCGGGCACCTGTAGTCCCAGCTATTAGGGAGGCTGAGGCAAGAGAATTGCCTAAACCTAGGAGTTGGAGGTTGCTGTGAGCGGAGACACCACAGCACTCTACCAAGGGCTAAATAAAGTAAGATTCTGTCTCTAAACAAATAAAGTTCTAAACCCTTAAAATTGAGAGCATATAAATTCATTTGCTGAGGTTCTACCCATCTTTCCTCAGAGAACTCCAGCATTCTGGTAAAGAGGCTTCTCCCTCATTGGCAGCCTGCCCTGGTCTGGTCCCACCCTCACCCCTCAGCTCTGCAACCTTCAGGGTTCACTTGGCACTTCCAGTGTCAAGGCCCAGATGGCCCAACCAGTGACCAGGCCATACAAAGACGATCAACTTTTGCCAAAATTCTTTCTTCTATTGAATAATTGTGAAATAGAACTAAAGGGAAAAGCCATATTAGAAAAAAAATCAGTATTAAAATAGGAAATTGCATCTTTTAATTTTGGTTTTTTTAACAAGAATCACATTCAAAGGGGCACAGAAAAATGGTTCTGAGAGAAGCAAGTGTCAGCACTGTGGCTCCATCAGGATCAGGCAGAGATCAGACCTTTCCATCGCTGGAGACATAAGCTGCTCTAGTCCTTAGGAAGTCAGCCCATGGGAAACAACCTGCATGTGGCTTAGTGGGAGCATCTTGCCTCCTACCTGCCAGTCCCAAGGGGATGAAGATGGAAACAGGGTGCTTGCTTGGGAGGAACTTAGGAGACGAGACTCAATCCCGAGACGCACAATACTTAAAAATAACATTTAAATTAAAATAGCAAGGGCTCAGGAGCAGTGGCTCATGTTTGTGATCACAGCACTTTGGGAGGCCAGGGGTGGGAAGATCACTTGAGCCCAAAAGTTACAGACCAACCTGGGCAACATAGACCCCTTAGCTAAAATTTCTAGCTAGGCATGGTATGTGCCTATAGTTCCCCATACGAGGAGTTTAGAAGGATCCTGTGTGCCCAGAGGTTGGAGGCTGCAGTGAGTTGTGATTGCTTCACCACACTCCAGCCTTAGGGACAGCCAGGCACTGTC
The DNA here is from genome assembly GCA_963573935.1 of Arctocebus calabarensis. NCBI lineage: Eukaryota > Metazoa > Chordata > Mammalia > Primates > Lorisidae > Arctocebus > Arctocebus calabarensis. Next base: position 10,747 of record CAUYON010027791.1, read on the forward strand.
TCTAGAAAATAAAAATAGGCCAGGCACCGTGGCTCGCACCTGTAATTCTAGCACTCTAGGAGGCTGAGGCAGGTGGATTGCATGAACTCAGGAGTTCTAGACCAGACTGAGCAAGAGTGAGACCCAGTCTCTAGTAAAAACAGAAAAGTTAGCTAGGTGTTGTGGCAGATGCCTGTAGTCTCGGCTACTTGGGAGGTTGAGTCAGGAGGATCTCTTGAACCCATGAGTTTGAGGTTGCTGTGAGCTAGGCTGATGCCACAGCACTCTACCTGGGCAACAAAGTGAGGCTCTGTCTCAAACATTAAATATAAAATTAATAGATAAAATAAAGCCAGGGAACATAATTCCAACCCTCCAAGAAGAGTAACAAAGAGTCGAAGTAACTTATACATAGGGGAAGAAGCCAGCTGCTCAGCTGCTGCTGAGTTCAGGACATGGAGCTGTGCAGCACCCCCTTGTGGTGGGTGGTTCACAGCCCAGGCACTGCACACACGCTCCAAGCAGCGACCAGAGCCCGGAGGGAACAGGTGCCCAGGGCACCTGTCCTCCTCAATGGCCTTTTCCCGCAGGGATCTGCGGGGGTTTTTTTGTTTTTGTTTTGCAGTTTTTGGCCGGGGCTGGGTTTGAACCCGCCACCTTCGGTATATGGGGCCAGCGCCACCGGATCTGTGCATTTTTATAATTTTTTTCTCATAGAGTTCCTGGGCCAATTTTTTCTTAATTATTACACAGCTGTGACCCCACGGCAAGACGTTTCCTGGTTTCTGCCGCGGGGCGCGAACCGAAGGGAGGACTCAGTCTTAACTGACAGGTGCCGACTGGACGCGGGCCTCCTGCGATGCTAGGACTGAGGCCGCGACCCCGCGGGGTGACAGGGACGCGTAGTGTCTCCAGGCTCCCCTACCTTGCAGACCCGGGGCCTCCCGCCCACCCCAAGCAGGAATCCACCAGACCTACCGCTCAGGCGGCCCCGCAAAGTAACTGGCAGGCTCTTGGCGGTGCCGGGGCCAGAGCTGTCGTGGCGCGGCGGGCGGCCTTGGCTTCACAGCTCGCGGGACGGCGGGCCGGGCCCACTGCGAAGCGCGGGGCGCAGGTATGAAGACCGAAGCCTGCGCGAGGCTAGGCACCAATGTCCCGCTTCTGGCACGCTGCTCCTCCTCCTCCCCTCCCGCCCCCTCCCCGCATGGCTCTCAACGGAACTTGGGGCTTGGACACAGAGGAAGCAACTTCAGCCGAGGTGCACAACTAGAGTGGGGCAGAGAGTGCTGAGGCTTCACAAGCGACCACAGATCGAGCCAGAAATGCCCTTTCAGAGTTGTCTTGCAGAAATTTCCAGATCAGAAGCCGCCCCCGTATAAGTGGGCCCCTTAGCCTGGCTCTGTGCAGAGCCTACCTGGCACGGTGGGCGAGGCAGGGCCTGCAGCATCAGGGTGTGCATCAAGATCTGGTGCGCCTGTGCGTTCTGCAGCAGCATGGCGTCCACCAGGTCTGAAAAGAGAGGCCCAGAGACAGCTCGACCTTGAAGGCTTTGCATCCGAGAACATTCTGGCACGCCTGTGGTGTTCTGAGACGCGAAGCTTCCTTTTTTTTGGGCCGAGGCTGGGTTTGAACCTGCCGCCTCTGGCATATGGGGCCAGCGCCCTACTCCTTTGAGTCACAGGCGTCGCCCCTTCATGGCTTTTTGATGTTGCCCGGCCACCTCCCAGAGAGACCTAACTTCCTGCTATCAGTCACTCACTTAAGCCCCCCTGGGCTGCCTAGTGAACCCAGAAAAGTATCCCCGCGTCTTAATCCCCAAGATTCTAAAACTTGGCCTCATTTGGAAAAAGGTTTTTGCAGGCATAATTAAGGATCTTGAGATGAGGGGTCTCATCTTTCATTGCCTGTAGGAGTAGGGATGTCTTTCTAAGACAGAGACAGAGGGAGCTCTGAGACATGGGAGACAGACAGGGGAGAAGTCCACCAAGAACCTGGAGGGAAGCAGAGCCCACAGAGGGAACCTGGATTGTAGATGTCTCACCTGCAGAATAGGGACTTTATTACTATTATTATTTAATTTCAGATTAATATGAGGGTACAAACAATTAGGCTATGTTTGGCTTTGTTAGGAAGAGTCCTTGATGTAGTTCTGTCGGGTATCCAGAAGGTGTGCCCATTAAGTGGGAACACACAGAGTTAGGGACTGCAAACAAGCTGCCCAGTATATGGTGCTTTGTAACAGCAGGTGGGAAACTAACAGACTCCCCAGCACTGGGTACTAGGAAACATTGTAACTGCTGACAGTGTGATATAGGTAAACAACTAGACCCCTGGAAATTACATAGTCCTGTAAATAAAACAAATCTGGCCCATGCCTGAGGTACAGCCACATACACCAGAGCTGGTGGGTTTGAATCCTGCCTAGGTCTGCCAAACAACAATAACAACAATGACAACTACAATAAAAAGAAAAAAAAAATAGCCAGGCGATGTGGCGGGTGCCTGTAGTCCCAGCTACTTGGAAGGCTGAGGCAAAAGAATCGCTTAAGCCCAGGAGTTAGATGCTTTGAGCTGTGTTTTCACTGCACTCTACTAAGGGTGAAAGCTTGAGGCTCTGTCTCAAAAAAAAAAGGAAGAAAAAGAAACAAATCTATTCTGTGTGAAATTATACCAGTGTCTGTTTCTATGTTCTATGAATTTTTTTAGAACCTAGAATTGAAATAATTGAGTAATAATTCAGTAATACGTACGTTAAGTCAGGAGAAGGAAGAAGGGACCTCCAATTCCTTTTGTTATTGGGGAGAGGAGCTAGCCTAGATACGTGCTTAACTTTTTTTTTTTTTTTGTAGAGACAAGAGTCTCACTTTATCACCCTGGGTAGAGTGCCGTGGCGTCACACTGCTCAGAGCAACCTCCAGCTCTTGGGCTTAAGCGATTCTCTTGCCTCAGCCTCCCTAGTAGCTGGGACTACAGGCGCCCGCCACAGCGCCCGGCTATTTTTTTTGTTTTGCAGTTCAGCCGAGGCCGGGCTTGAACCCGCCACCTTCGGTATATGGAGCCGGCGCCCTACTCGCTGAGCCACAGGAGCCGCCCGGCACACAGATTTTCTGTTACAAACATCATAAAATAAATTCCACAACCAGAAAGGCATTACTTTTATACAGTGTCATGTTTTGGGACATCCGTCACCATCTTCTTTTATGTTCTCCTCAATATCTAGTGCTGGAGTATTGCCCTCTACATGAATATGACTAAGGAAAAGTCAGCCACCAGCACCTAGACCTTCCTAAAGAGAGCATTCATAATGGTGAGACTCTGTTCCTGTTGAACTTTGAATCTGCTTCCGAAGGTGATTACAAAAGTGAAGAGGCAAATATTTTGAACAGCAACAACATTGTTGGACTATAAGTTCCACAAGGCCAAGGAGTTTGTTGCTGACTTTTCATGGCCATGTTCCCAATGCTCAGAACAAGGCCTGGCACATACAGGTGATCAAATAATATTCGTTGGTTGAATAAATGACTCTTTGCAGATCAATGTTCTTCTATAAATTCTCATGTCTGTACTTTTGGTAGTTAGTTTGGTGATAGAGACCACTCTTGCAAAGGATGCAAAAAATACACAAGACATTCATTTACTTATCAACTTAATAGTAGCTGTGATTATTTAAACTGTATCGTGAGATGGACTCATTCTTTACCAGTATGACTTGTGCCTGTCTGCACATTGCTATTGGTGTTTACACTTACATAGGTAATTAGAATCCTTGCAGGGCAGTTTGAGTGCTTTGTATAGTAGTAGTTTGTATTGCAGGTAAGTTTTATTGGCTAATATGATGAAGAATGTGTGGTTTCAAATTTAATAGTTGATGACTTGGAATCTACCCTAAGCCTTCCAACGAGGTTAGGCATTTTTCCATGGAGAGATGGTTTTTCAGTAGGACATTGGAGAGCTGGATACTAATAACTATTTCATGTTAATAATAGGATTGAATGAAATATTACAGACAAAATACTCAGCACAGTGCCTGGCACATAGTAAGCACTTGATAAATGTTGGCTGTTATTATCAGCTATAATTAGTTCTTACGATCTGCATACAGATTTGTTTATAGGTGTATATAAATCTGTACCTATGTTTGCTGGTACTACATTCAAATAAAGTAGTGTAAATTATAAGGTTGCTAATGTTGAACATTAATGTTCATTATAGATTAAAACATGAAAATCTTACCTCCTCCAGCAACCCATTTAATCTGGTTGATTAGGAAATGTTCCGTTATGGAAATGACATTCATGTTTCAAGTGGGTGTTTACAGGTGTTGCAAGTCACACTGAGCACTAAGCCAACATTTAGACTAATGGTGGACATCAGACCATTTGTAAACATAAACCATGCTATTTACACAAAAAGTGGCCTTTAAAAAAATCCATTGGGCACTGTGATTGTCAGTGATTCAGATGAGGATTAGCGGGCTACATCCCTGGCTTCAGTGTTTTGAATTATTGAAATCATTCTGCCCTCAGATGGGAAATGCCGACTCTACGATATGGTGCAATTAGCTTCATAGGTTGCTTTTTCTGTATTTTTAAAAGAATACTTGTGAAACTAGAGGTTATTTGGAGAAAGGAAACCAAGATGATGAAGAGGTTGGAAATCATGTTCTTTGTTGTTGTTGGAGAGACTGCAGATGTTTGAGCTAGAGAGAGCAGAAAAGACTTTCTGGAAATATCAAAGCGGCAAGTAGTCCTCCAACATTTGTAAGGATATTGTATGGTAGAGGACAAAAATGGCACCTTGTATGCATAGAGGAAGGATTAAAAATAAATAGGTAGGTGTTAAAAGGTATCACACTTTGGTATTAATCCAAAGAACCAGTATCTATAAAATACATAATACTATTTCTAGGTACCAGTAAGCTTACTTTTCTTTCCAAAGTGGCATAACTGGTTTGGGATAGAGTCAAAACTCACATGTTCTGACTAGGTTGTTGTTGTTTTTGTTTTATCTTTTTCCATCTCTTGGATCTTCATAAAGTCTGATTTAGCTGGTTAGGGACTTGTCCTGTTGAGATCAAATTCAAGGATCCAATTTTGTGTGGACAAATTCATTCTGTTCAGTTCTACAACCATACTTACTATCTTTTTTTCTTAGCTATCTTCAGGTGATGCTGTTGATTAAACTGAGGTAAAGCATGTATAGAGCTCTTACCATTAATGAAAAAAATAATTTAAAAGGTATTTCCTTTTGACCATGGGTTAAGTAATGTCATCCTTACAAGAGAAAGACAGCATACTGCCGTTAGGGTGAGTTGTGAAGTTTCCCAGTTTCACCATATTTATGGTTGTAATCTAATCTCTGCATATGAACATGAGCAAAGAGAATGAACTTAAGGAAATGGAACTAAAAAGATGGATTTTGAAAGTTTGGTTGTGATGATGAAGATTTGTGCTGCTCAGCTCTCCCCAAAGCCAAGGGATTTGTTCTAAATTGTTTCTATTTCCATGTTTCTATGCAGAAAATTGCAAAGCTAAAATTCCTTCCCCATTGCAGATGCCCTTGGGGACTGAACTAAGAATCCGAGGGCAGAATCATTCCCTGGAGATAAATGGCTCATCTGGCCAACTCAGTGGAGCTGTGCAGTCCCTTCATCGTTTAGATATGGGGGCAGGGGGCAGTTTGCTAGTGTCCTTTATGGAGATGTTGGTTTAGAGAATTCAGCATCAATTGGGTTGGTATTCTGAACACCCCACATATAAAGTCAGAGAGATGAGGCTTGATGAGGATCATAAAAGAAGGAGTGCTTGTCCTTGTTCTTGCGTGGACAAGGAGCAACTCAGGTTCAAACTGGGAGATGGAGAATGGAAATCAGACCTAGTTTCCTGTCTCTATTTTCTCCTCCTTCTCCTTCCACCTCCCTCCCCCATTCTTCCCTTCTCCCTTCCTTCCTTTTTTCCTTCCTCCCTCCCACCCTTCCTTCCATTTCTTAAAGAAAAGAGTAAAATATTTTCCTAGGAATAGAGAATAAACCAGTAGGGAATACTCATCTATGAGATGCTAAAGACCACACAAACACTGCTTGGATCCTTGGGTTTTGCTCCTGTGGTCCTCTCTAGGATTTGTTCAGCTTCTTTCGAGAACAGGTGGGCCTAGTAGAGCACACGCTATGGCAGGATTCCACCAGGATTCTTCCTGTCTGCTCTTCCAGCCACACTCCCACCCCTAGGGGGTCTGCACCATGACAAGACAATCCTTGCTAGTCCAGTGGGTTAAAAACACTGATTCACTGACACACTGATACTGTTCCAGAGACATGAGTCAGGCAGCAGAATTCACATTAGATTTCTTCAGGCACTTAAGGTGAGCGCTTTGGGAAGGCTGTGGACTTACATTTGATTTCCACATCCATCTTCTCCCTGCAAATTAAATTATTCATTTCCCCATGTGCCTTCTTGTTTAATGAGAGGAGTGGTGGCCTTTATCTGTGCATGCATGAAAATAAAACATCACAACAAGAGCTGCTGAACTGCCCACACAGGCTGAAGGGTGAAGCAGTCACATGCAACTGTCTTGGTACGGTGTGTGTCACTTGCAAAAGTCTGGCTGGCTGTTGGAAGGACACAGTCTCCCATGCACCTCCCCACACACGTATCCAAAGATGAAAGCTCCTGTTACAAATACAGAGAAAAGATCAAAAGAGGGGAAAATAATGGCATTTTGAAATGCACATGTGAAATGCGAAATTATAATGTGATTGTTTTTTCAGGTTCCATTAGAGTGGTGTTATTTTCTGAGATGATACAGTGTTGGTTGATTAGTTTTTTGTATTTGAGGTAATACATACTCCTCCATGATTTTGAATTTGTACCATACGAGTTCCACCACGTCTCTTCTGGTCTCTAGCATCCCTGGCTCTCACTTGTCAAGAGGACCACACATATTCATGTAGATTGCTTGTTATAAGAATTATTTAAACACGACAATTACATATTTTAGCCGTAGTTTGTTTAAGCGTCATTAAATATTCTTTGTTTTATTTCATGGTATTTGAATATTGGAACGGCTGCCAACTCCAGAGCCATGTGATTTATACATCCTGATGCTAGAGTGTTGGGTTTCTGACGGCAGGTCATAGAACAAATTCCACCTTGGTGATTACAAAAGATTTTAGGTTGTTATTTTAAAGATTTGTTACACGTATCTCTTGCCTTTGTTTTATAAATGTCAATATCTTCTTTGGGATCTAAAGTTCACCTTTTCTCAACATGTGAAATGATGTATCCATTTATTAAGGTTGAATGTGAACTTTAAGGTTGACCTGCTTGGGGAGTCCACTTCGGTGATTCTTTATGATACCAGGGAAGCTGTCGATAACTTCCGGATTAAGAACATGATAATCTCTGTAGGTCCCCATTCCTTTCCCTCACCTATTGGTTATTCCAGTGAAAAAGTAGGAATTTTCTTGAGTTGTTAGCCTAGCTTTCCCTTTTCTTAAAAATGACATCTCTCAGCAGTCCATGTGAAAAGTATTGATCAATCTGATCATTACAGCATTTTTAATATTACTCCTGAGTAATACGGTATAATATCTCATTTTGTTTGAGAATACATAAAGTAATTATTTTAAAAATTAAGAGAATAATCACTATATTATTATAAAGAGAATTTTTTTCTTGTATCTAAATCATTTATAAGGGAAAAACAAATTCACAGAATACCCCCCTCCCTCCCCATTGGGCAGAAGGGACAATCTTTCCATGTTAACTATAGTTTCTAACAAAAGGAGAAAGTTTATACAGTCTTTTTTTAGCAATATATTCCTTTGGGGGGAAAAATGATTTTCCTTTTAAAAAAAATAGTTCTGTACATTCGATTTACATTACTATATAGATGTAACTAAATGGTCATCTATTTATACAGCCTATGGGAACTTATTAGTTGTTTTGCTTGCATTTCATTAAAGACTATCTTGGTCTTAATTATTTTGTATTTTCACAGGATAAGAATCATGAAAATCTCATACTTATTCACTTGTAAATACATGAAATTAAAATCTCTAGGGAAATGAATTGTAAAACCATTGGCTAGCTTGGAATAAGCCTTTGCTAAACCTCAGTGTAGTTTATTAAAAGTACCAAGTTGGCTCCACTTTGAACAGAGGCCTCATTTTTCACGTTCTGTTTCAAAGGAGCCCTCTGCTGGACAGCTCTGCGTGATATCACATGCACACACATATTTATGTATGATTTATAGGCTATAGTTAATATAACCCAAAAGCCATTTGTGATTGAAACTCTATCGTCGCAAATTGAATGCATCACTGAAACCTGTTTTGTCATCACTTTTTCATATTTAATGAACACGCAATTGTCTAAAAATAAAATGTTCATCCTTAAAGTTTACTGTAAATCACTGTACATCAGCATATTCCCACACATGAGATAATCGTACTAAATTAACTTTCATTACCAATAATTTTAGTAATGAATTATTCAGCTGATATGCAATTATCACACACATTTCTAAAGCGATTACTTTATTACATAGGTATTCCATGTCATTGATTTTAGTTGTCTGTATTACATATGTAAATGTAAGGAATCTTTGCATTTACCATACTTTCAAATGCAAAGGATTTTTTAATGTTTATTT
>CAUYON010027792.1:0-55950 GCA_963573935.1 Arctocebus calabarensis
CAATGTCTTTATATAGTGATCAAGAAAATGCCATGAAGGCTATCTGTAACAGTACGATCAAAACGTTTCTGAATGTATATGAATCGTGCCCTATGATTGCACCAATGTACAGAATTATGATTCAATAAAATTATAAAAAAAAAAAAAAAGAGTGGCTAATTCCAGACAAGCACAGGGGCTGGGAGGCCACTCTTCTCAGGTACTCTTCCCCAAACATTGGGAGGATGCTTCTTTTTGTTTGGTAGTAAGATTTCTTGGGTTGGTCAGAGACCACTCAGGAATAGTGGGTGGGATTGATTAAACTAGATGTTTGTTCTTTCTCGCAGCTGGGTAACATACTCTCTCAGCAAGAGAACACCCGACTGGGCTGTATTCTGGAGCACTGGGACAAGTTTGATCCCCAGACCCTGAAAAAAGAATGTATAGTTTTCTTCTGCACCCAGGCCTGGCCTCAGTATCAACTCTCCACTGGTGAACAATGGCCCCCAAATAGTATTCTTAATTATGACACCATTTTTCAGTTAGATGCTTTTTGTAAATAGGAAGAAAAGCGGTCTGAGGTGCCCTATGTGTGAGCTTTCTTTTCCCTCAGGGACAACCCCCATCTGTGTAAGACCTGTCAGATAGATTCTGCTCTCTTGGCTGTAGTCACTTCCCCAGATGGTCAGGGATTCTCGAGGGAGACGCCACCTAGTTTAAACCCTCCATCTACCTCTTTACACCTTCCTCCATGTGTTCAGAAAACCCCAGCAACCCCCAGAAGGCAACCATATCCTTCTTTATGTCCCTTGCTTGACACTGTAGGTGGTGAAAGGAGAAGGGCACAAGTATACACTCCATTTTCTCTAACAAATTTAAAGCAAATTAAGACTGGTTTAGGAAAGGTTTATAATGACCCCGATAAGTACATAGATGTTCTCCAAGGGTTAGGACAAAGCTTTGACCTCTCTTGGAGAGATATCATGTTACTACTAGATCAAAATTTGATGTTTAATAAAAAAAAAAATGAAGTCCTGGATGAAGCTAGGAAGTGGGGTGATTTATGGTTCGTGTCCAATACTGATGGCAGAATGTCTCCTGGAGAAAGGGACAGATACCCCACGGGAAGGCAGGCGGTTCCCCTTCAAAATCTCGAATGGGACCCTGAGAGAGAAGGTGACTGTTGGTATAAACACTTTCTAACATGTTTCCTAGATGATTTATGTCAGTCCAAGAAAAACCTGTGAATTATTCCAAGTTATCTACTATTTGCCAGGAGCAAAATGAGAGTCCCTCAGTCTTTCTTGGGTGGCTTAGGGAGGCAATGAAAAAACACACCCAGTTGACACCCGCCTTACTAGAAAGTCAAATTACTTTAAAAGACAAATTTATCACTCAGGTGGCCCCAAACATTCAAAGAAAACTCCAGAAATTGGCTCTAGGCCCAGCTCATAACTTGGAGAATCTTCTTAAAATGGCCATTATGGTCTTTTATAACCAAGATCAGGAGAAAGAGGAGGAAAAAGAGAGACGGGATCAAAACAGAATGATGGCCCTAGTAATGGCACTCTGACAAATAAGCACCTTTCAGGGGCAGAGGGAAGCCAGAGGAGCTATGAACAAGTGCTTCCAATGTGGTCAGACTGGCCACTTTAGGAAGGACTGCCCCTGACTGGACAAGCCACCTGGCCCCCGTCCAGAATGCAAGGGTGACCACGGGAGAGTGGCCTGTCCCCACGGGCTCCAGCTTGCGCCATCACCCTTTAAGAGCCCTGGGTTTACCTCACAGTGGAAGACCAGGTAACAGAATTTCTTCTGGACACTAGAGAAACCTTTTCTGTACTCCTCTCTAACCTTGATCATTTATCCTCCAAATCTGTAACTATACCAGTTACCAAAATTTTCACTCAGCCTTTAAGCTGCAATTGGGATAACTGACTATTCCCTCATAGCTTCCTAATCATGCCTGCAAGTCCTGCTCACCTTTTGGGGAGGAAAACACCAACTAAAGCAGGAATAACCATTTGTATCCATTAGTATCCCACTGCATTTTCACATTCAACACTAAACAGCTTTTTTCTCCTGGAGATATAGGCATGATCAAAAACTCTTCCCTCCAGAAGGCCCCCTTTATATTATCTTGTCTTCCTCTACAACTGTTAAAAGTTATGGGAGTGGATTCCTGGATAGACCATTCATGAGTAAAATCCTGGAACCCTCCACCTTCTACAGAATCAGACTATGAAGAGAGCCAGCCACAGTCCACCTACACTTGTAAGCCTAAGGAAAGTTTAAAGTTATTGTTTAAAAAATAGCAAAAAAGGTGTTAATATAGTTTTCTTTTAGCATCACTGAATGAGTGCTTCTAAGCCGACACTGTCCTACCTTTGCCTTTTAATATAATAATCAGATTTATATTTCCCAACAATGTCATCAAGCCACACACAATAAAGATGGTTCTAGTCTAAGACCTGATTCTATCATGGACCCCTATATCACTGTCCCTCCAGAAAAACCCTAACTGCCCCTTCTATCCTTGTCCAATTCAGCCAGAGGCAGTTAGATCGAGTCTTTTCTCTTTTTCCTAACAGTAGTTAGAGTTTCCACTTGGAGAGGAGAATTGATTCAGGACAGGTGGCCCCACGACCTGCCACTTGGGAGGCTGCAGTAGCCAGAAGGGCTGGACACCTGTGGGGGAGACACTGGCACCTTACCATCTCCTCCCCGAGCGCTTCTGACTGGTGAATTTCATGTAAGTTTCCAAGGCCTGAGCCATTGGACAGCTGGCTGTAACTGATGAAGACCCACGCTGTAAAAGTAAACATTGAGTTTCAACAAAACATCCCCCTGTGACTATATAAAATCCTGAGCAGAGAGCCAGAGAACAGACCTCAAAGAGGGAACAGGAGAGCTTGATACCCTCTTGAGTTCTCTCTGCCAGGAGCTTTGGTTTTTAGTAAGTTGTAATTTTTGTTTCTGTGAATAAACCCTGTCTTACCACAGATCCTGTGGTCTGTGGATTCATTCTTCAAATAGCCAAGACCAAGACCCTGAAACGCCAGTATCAGATTTGGTGAGCCAGCCAGGAGAGAAGTTCCCATCAATCAATAGCAACAAGAAATTTTAAGTTTAGAACAACTCTGAACCAGATTAACATAAACCTCCACATTAACAGTCTAGAAGACAAAGGGTCCTCATTTCCAGAGTTAATACCTATATAGGATAGCCTCTACTATCCTGTACAATATGCCTAGATTTAAACAAAGTATTAAAAGGCACATGAATAGGCAAGACAAAACACTATGATTCCAGGAGAGAAAGAAATCATGAGAATATATATAGTTATGATAAAGAAGCTGAAATTATTTAACAGGGAATTTAAAATAAGTATGCTTAATATATTAAATGTTCTGAATGAAAAAGGTAGACACCATTCAAGATATGGTAGACAAAGTCAACACAGATAGTATAATAAAAACAAAATGGAAATATTAGAGAAATGAAAAACTGTAAATAAGAAAAGAATGCCTTTGGTGGGATCATTAACAAAATGGACACAATCATGGAAAGAATAAGTAAATTTGAAAACAGATTAATAGAAATTATGCAAAGGAATATAAAGAGTTAAAAATGAGTAGAAATAAAGAAGAAATATTAAAGAACTGTGAAACAACATCAAACCCCCTATCATGCATTGATCCAAAGCCTATATGCATAAAGTAAAGATAAACCAAATTACTGAAAGACAACAAACAAGAGATGCATAAAATTCAGAAAACCATAAATAAGATATACACATATATCCTGACCCCCATTTTAAAAGAGGAAACACACACACACACACACACACAGACGGAATGATTGATTTGAAAGGGCATGGCTGAAGCTCGCTCAGGCATTCAGCTACTACCCATCCTTACTAAGATTCTTATATATACCAAATAACCAGATAACAATATCCAAGAATAAAGAACACAAAGGTAACAAAATCTGCCATAAACATACCTTGTTTGCATTAATACAGCAAAGCATGTACACAACTTTTTTCTTTTTTTTGAGACAGAGCCTCAAGCTGTTACCCTGGATAGAGTGCTGTGGCATCACAGTTTACAGCAACCTCCAATTCCTGGGCTCAAGTGAGTCTCCTGCCTCTACCTCCCAAGTAGTTGGGACCACAGGCACCCGCCACAATGCCTGACCATTTTTCGGTTGCAGCCGCCATTGTTGTTTGGCTGGCCTGGGCTGGATTCGAACCCGCCAGCTCAGGTGTATGTGGCTGGCGCCTTAGACCATTGAGCCACAGGCACCAAGCCATATACACCTTTTTAAACCAAGAATATCCTGTTTGGATATAAACAACAATGGACATAAACCACAAAGGTGCTTGGTTTCTGTTCTGTTTGCCTACTTCCCTATACGATTAACTGAAAGTTATTGTGTAAATTGAAAAAGAGAATAAAGTGCAACAGCCAACTGCCCCAGGCAGGTGATTAATCCCTAGCTTCAACTTGGCGGGGCCCTCCAGCACATTCTTTCATTTAAGGCATAACTGCTTGTATTTTTCAGCAAAGCTGCTTCTGTGAGTTGGGGGAGAAAACCCTCCAAAACTCATATCTAGCCCAAGTACTAGAAATGTTCCTTCTCAGAGTCTCGCACCTCTAGGAGCACAAATGAGACTGATTGACCTTACAAGGTTGCAAAAAACTCTGCCCCTTCAGGCCAAGTTAGTAACTATCATTTCAGTCCCCTTGACTCAGTTCTTACTACATATGAAAGAATGTTTGCTTAAAGGAGTTTTCTGTGACCAAAACAAAAAGTCTAACTCTTTTTACTTTTTCTCTATCTTATCCTTTTACTGTTTCTCTATATTATTGCCAGGAATATTGATATGTTAGTGTATGGCAGAGTTAAATCAGCAATATTCTTTGTTCTGAGTTATTTATCTGGAAAAGTGCCTGTAACTGTGGGTTTAATAATTTGACCCCTTCTAAATGCATGTGCTAGAAAGTTAAGACTGTCTTTGCTGACAGCCTTAGGAGAGAACTGGTTATTTTCTAAAATAATGAAAAGAAAAACCAACAAAATGCAAGAACAAAGTACTCTTTAGATTACTCTATGAAGAGTTTGTCATGCCCAATGTCTTTCAATGTCTACAACTTCTTCAATATGTAAATGTGAAATCTGAAGATGAGAGGAGTTATGTAACTTACCTGAGGATACACAAATAATGTATTAAAATCTTCCTCTACCCCCTTTTTAATCACATTTTAAAACTCACAATTTGTGCATAATATAATATATTAAAAAATTTATAATATATTATGAAATATAAATTTATATTGTAATATAAAATTAAAATATTCTATACTATTTCAGTAATACAAATATAACATTTAAAAAATAATAGTTGGGTTAGGACAAGAAAAAAGTAGTTGCGATGCCTGGTTTCAGTTTAGACTTTTACTGAGCACAAGTATCTAGATAAATCTGTCTCTGTTGACTCACTGATCTACTCCAAGTGTACTGGGTTTGGTGGAAAAATTCTTCAGCAGTTAAGTGATTCCTGGATTATCCCTTATTTTTATTTCTTTTAGGACTTTAGCTTGGTTTTGGATTGCTGATGGAGAATTTATTGGTATAAAATCATTTAATTGCTTTCCCTCAAAGATTAACTGCAATGATTACCTTTTCCTTTGGTATTATTTTATTTTTATTAGAAAAAGTAAGTTCAGGAAGCTAAAACTCAGACATAATTTGGGTAATGAAAAAAAAATCAAGGAATTTGCATTTAGGCAAAACACTGACTTTCATCAATGCTTCTTACTAACATTTTGACTTTAGGATTATTGAATAACCTCTGTTGAAGAATGACATCTCTACTAGTTTAATTTACAATTTATTTCAACTTTCCTTTACCCACCTAAATAATTTAACCAAAGGAAGAAGTTTTAAACATCAGACACTTAAAGAAGAAAAAAAGATGCCTATTAATTAAGACAATAGACTCAGAAAAAAGAAAACATAGAAATGGCCAGATCCTCCAAACTCTTTTTCTTATTCCACTACCCTTATACCCTCATTTCAGGTTATAGGACTCAATAGACCAGTATAGATTTATGTCACTTAGGAAGGATAGTTTTTAAAATGGTTATTTGTTGATGCTGCCTTCTTGAGAAAATTAAAAGGCATGGATTTGTATAGTTCAATTCATGATAATTTTTCTATCAAAATACTTGAAAATTATGTACAAAGTTACCTTTGTGCAATTAAAAATGTCTTGCATGATTTCCCAGCTCCTAAGATCAGATACTCACAAATATAAGTTTAAGAATTGTTTCACCTCACCTTTTTCTCAGTCTCAATTTCCTCATGTGTATGAATGAAGACCATTTTCATTTTTTTTTTTCATTTTTTTTTTTGAGACAGAGCCTCAAGCTGTCACTCTGGATAGAGTGCTGTGGCATCACAGCTCACAGAAACCTCCAATTCTTTTGGGCTCAAGCGAGTCTCTTGCCTCTGCCTCCCAAGTAGCTGGGACTACAGACGCCTGCCACAACGCCCGGCCATTGTTTTGGTTGCAGCCACCATTGTTGTTTGGCGGGCCTGGGCTGGATTCGAACCCGCCAGCTCAGGTGTACATGGCTGGCGCCTTAGCCCATTGAGCCACAGGCGCCGAGCCGAAGACCATTATATTTTCTTTAAGGAGACTGTGTGAGGAAGAAAAATTATGGGAGAAATGATACTTTCATAACCTTCTGACCTCTAACCATGTTGAATCATTATCCCCAGTGTAGTCTAGGAAATCACTAGTTTTTAAACTCTGGATTTTTTTTTAACATATGTATCTATATTCAGAAACTGATGATATATAACAAAGATTTGTGCTTCTATAATTATATTTAGTTTCATTTTCTTAGATTATTTATTTATTTATTTATTTTGGAGACAGAGCCTCAAGCTGTTAGTCTGGATAGAGTTCTATAGCATCATAGCTCACAGCAACCTCCAATTCCTGGGCTCAAGAGAGTCTCTTGCCTCCACCTCCCAAGGCGCCGAGCCCTCAGATTATTTTTAATGATGAATAAAGATATCGTACTTTGCTTGGTTCTTTAAATTCACTCCTGAATTCTTTTGTATCTCTTTTAAAATATGACAGAATAAATATTTTTGAAAATATGAAGTATCATTGAATATTATAATATATAGATAACAGTCTGTTTCTATTTCAAATAACAAATTTAATAAGAAAAAATGTAGTTTTTAACACCCTATAGCAAATCATACATTACGGCAAAAGGGATACCTTATTAATGCAATGGATTTATTATAGAAATTGCTAGAAACCTTAAATCAGTGGCCTGTTCATATTTGAAACTTTGATCAATATTATTCAATGCACCCCTTAGGGCATGATGGGAGATTAGCATTGTATACTTTATAATTGTTTGTCAATCCAGGCAGGGAAAACACACAGTCACTTGTATTTATGATAATATGACAAGACACTAAAAATCTGATTTCCAGGTATTCCGGGGAATATGTAATCACAAATACTATTCATATTCATTAGTTTATTTGTGTTTGCAGACATCATAAGTTCAGTCAGTAATAATCATTACATGGTGTTTGCATGGCTATAAAATATGTAAACAAAACAATGCATATTACAAATGCAAACACAAATACGTATGTAAATATGTGGATCATTTTATAATGCGCAGGAATTCTCTTATATATGTCTTTTTAAGTTTTAATTCTCAGATTTTTTATCTTCAGAAAACCACTGGTTTATAATGGCATGATTTGTCAGTAATTTCACCTATGTGGATGATGCCATCATTTGATTCCCCAATATATTTTTGATAAATGCATGTGTACAAATGAGGAAATTGACTAAAATCTGTGCTAAAATTTGAGAGCATGAACTGGGACTTTATTTTTTAACTAAAGAAGTGCATCGTGACTTATATTCTTGGACAGGCAGTTCATGAAAGAAGCACACAGATGCATGTTTTTGGTTAGGGAAGTGGTAGCAGAAAGTACAGCCAGGGATTGGGAGAGGGAGGTAAGGACAAGAGGCTGTCCAGTAAAAACTGTTTAAAAAGTGATTGCTATGAGCAACAGAGGAGTCTGTAACGCTGTGTAAATTATTAAGTGGAGTTGTTCCACAAAGGTGTAACGAAGATGGGACACTGACCTTCCAACTCTAGACCTAACTAGGTAAAGATTGCCCCTTGGAGAATTACATTTCTACAAGTTCAGTCTGTTTCATTCAGTGAACTGGAAATGCTGTTGCAGCTAGAGAAAGCCCTTGTTACAGACAGACACTGAAGCCTGGGGACAGAAGATGAGTGGAATACTGAGGTGCCTGTTAGAGATGTCACGCCTCGTACAGTTCAGCTTCCCTGGTACCCCATATAAAAGCAACAATATTTTTTCACAGAATCTACGAGTAGATGCCTGATTGTAATTACAAAAATACACAACAAAGTCCATAGGGTAAAATAATATTCCCTGTTCATAGCTGATGCTCAGTCTAGATATGTTTCATTTCTCTCCTCTTTGCTCCTATCCATGCTAGGTTATCCTTACCATAAACTGGTATATCTGTTCATCTAAAATGCTTATTTCAGTGGGTCACTCAGACCTTTTAATACAGAGTATGTGAGCCTCCTAAATATCATGCCCTTGTCTGGATGTGATTGTTACATCAGGCGCATTAAGTACCTAGAAGTGTTCCAGTGGCCACTTACGTTCCAGGGAATCTTTTGAGTCTCAGATATATTATCACCCCCTCTATCATGTAATAGCAATCCTGGCCTTCATGATAACGAGGGCTGATTACCTCTGACAGCAATGTAACTCCTTCATTCTCCTGCGACCATAGTGTGAAGACCCAAATGATCAGTGATCTGTCAAAAATTTAGATTTAGGGTCTTTAAAACCTTTCTTTTGTGCCTTAAAAGAGGAACCGTTCCAACCTTAGTAACCTGGATTTCTAAAACTACGTAGGTTAGGTTGCAAGAAAAGCACACATTTCCAAGTTAGTAAGTAGGATTTAGGTTTTATTTTTCGTACTTTCTAATTTTTTTCTTTAGAACTTTGAAATGCACCTTAAAACAAAATATAATTTCCTCCATTAGCTTTATTGAGTCATAATTATTATGCAAAATTGCATATAATTAATGTGTGCAAGTTGGTGAGTTTGGACACATGCATGCATTCATGGTACTATCAAATATATATTATCAGAATTTGTAAGACATAATAGCTGAAAAGAAGAAAACCTACTAATACTTATGACTAATAATTTGAAGTATAGTTGTGGCTTTATTAATGTGAATGTATGTTTTTTATAAAATTTATTATAGTAATAAGTAAATTTGGATATTTAGTATAATAATTTATAACTACATCATATAAAATTTTATAATTATAGGCACATACTATATTAATAATTGTTAGGCAAGTATCCATGAATTATTTCTAAGAACAATGATGATCACTTTCAAATATATACTTACAAACTAAAATTTTTCTTACAATCTAGTACTGATTTGTTAACATATACAGAAACTGTAATATTTTACATATTTTATTGCTGGTTTATAGACTGGCATATCTTTCATATCACTTCTCAATTGTTTTTACTCTTGAATAGATAATTATTTTATGATCAATAAAATATAATCTATAAAATATATACTTTATGATTTTCGATTTATGTGTCTTTCATGTGGGCATGTATTAGATCATCTACTGGCTTCAGATTTTTTATTTATCTGTATACCAGAGAAGACACTACACAGAAATTTCTTTCCTTCTTTTATCTTTGACCACAAGCAACCATTGATCTACTTCCTGCCACTATAAACTAATTTACTGTTTCTAAAATTTTGTATCAGTAGATCATAAAGTATCTGCAGTTTTTTACCACTAAACAAAATGAATTTGAGATTTATTCACCTTGTTTAATGTATCAATAGTTTATTTCTTGTTCTTAGTAAGTTGTATGTGCTTATTCTGTGTTTTGCTTACAATTGACTTTCTGTATATTTGTGTTACATTTATTTTGGACTTTTCCATATACAGCTGCTGTGAACATTGGCATATAAATCATTTTGTGCACATATATTTTAATTTATTTTGAGCAAACAATTAATAGTAGAATGGTTGGGTGTTATAGTAGGTATATCTTCCACCCGAATAGTTACCAGATGAGAGTAGCTGTTGTTCTGTACCCTTACCAGTATAAGATATTGCCAATTTTAAATTTTTCGCCATTCCAACTGATTTTTTTTAACTTTCTCTTCTTGCTGCACTGCTGATCTCAGATGAATTATACAAATAGTTACATGTTGCTTTTTAAAAATTTTTATTCTTTTTTATTAAATCATAGTTGCATACATTAGTGCAATCAAGGGGTACAATGTTCTAGTTTCATATACAACCTGAAATGTTTTCATCAAACTGTTTAACACACCCTTCATGGCATTTTCTTAGTTATTATATGAAGACATTTGTATTCTGCATTTAGCAAGTTTCACCTGTACCCTTCTAAGATGCACCGTAGGTGTGGCCCCACCAATTACCCTCTTATCACCCCAATCTCCCCCCACCCCTCCCTTCCCAAACTAATGTGGTTTAGTTGGGTTTTAGCCTTCATATGAAACCTTTAAATTAGCTTCATAGTAGGGCTGAGTACATTGGATATTTTTTCTTCCATTCTTGAGATACTTTGCTAAGAAGAATATGTTCCAGCTCCATCCATGTAAACACGAAAGAGGTAAAGTCTCCATCTTTCTTTAAGCCTGCATGACATTCCATGGTGTACAAGTACCACAGTTTATTAATCCTTTTGTGGGTCGATGGGCACTTGGGCTTCTTCCATGACTTAGCAATTATGAATTGGGCTACAATAAACTTTCTGGTACAGATGTCTTTGTTGTAGTGTGATTATTGGTCTTCTGAGTATATACCTAGTAAAGGAATTATAGGGTCGAATGGAAGGTCTATTTTTAGATCTCTAATTATTCTCCAAACATCCTTCCAAAAGGAATGTAGTAGTGTGCATTCCCACCAACAGTGTAGAAGTGTTCCCTTTTCTTCACATCCCCGCCAACATTTCTGGTTTGGGGTTTTTTTCATATGGGCTAATTTTACTGGATTTAGGTGATATCTCAGAGTAGTTTTGACTTGCATTTCTCTGATGATTAAGGATTGTGAGCATTTTCTCATATGTCTATAGGCCCTGCACCTGTCGTCTTTGGAAAAGTTTCTCTTCAAGTCCTTTGCCCACTCTGAGATGGAATCACTTGTTCTTTTCTTGCTAATACATTGGAGTTCTCTGTGTATTCTGGTTATCAAACCTTTGTTGGAGGCATAACTTGCAAATATTTTCTCCCATTCTAAGGGCTGTCTGCTTGCTATACTTACTATGTTCTTGGCTGTACAGAAGCCTTTTAGTATGGTAAAGTCCCAGTAGTATATTTTTAATACTGCTTCAATTGACTGCAGAGTCCTCCTCATAAAATATTCACCCAAGCCAGTTCCTTCAAGAGTTTCCCCTGCACTTTCTTCTAATATTTTAATAGTTTCATGTCTTTCGTTTAAATCTTTAATCCAGCGAGAGTCTACCTTAGTAAATGGTGAGATGTGTGGGTCCTGTTTTAGTCTTCTACAGGTCACCAGGCAGTTCACCCAGCACCATTTTTTAAATAGGGAGTCTTTTCCCCACTGAATGTTTTTAATTGTTTTGTCAAAGATCAAGTAACGGTAAGTAGCTGGATTCATCTCTTGGTTCTCTATTCTGTTCCAAATTTCTACCTCTCTGTTTTTGTGCCAGTACCATGCTGTTTTGATCACTATCGATTTATAGTATAATCTCAGGTCTGTTAGCCTAATTCCTCTTGCTTTGTTTTTATGTCTGAGTAATGTCTTGGCTATTTCAGGTTTTTTCTGATTCCATATAAAATGAAGTATTATTTTTTTGAGACGTTTAAAATTTGACAAAGAAGCTTTGATAGGTATTGTATTCATATTGCTTTGGGTAGTATAGACATTTTAACAATGCTGATTCCTCCAAGCCATGAGCATATTAAATTGTTCCATTTGTTAATTTTTTCAGCTACTTCTTTATTTAAATTTTCATAGTTCTCTTTACAGAGATCTTTCACATCCTTTGTTAGGCTTTTTTTTTATCAGCTTGGCTATTGTTGGTATATATAAAGGCTACAGATTTATGGGTGTTGATATCGTATCCTGAGACATTGCTATATTCCTTTATCACTTCTAAAAGTTTTGTAGTAGAATCCCTGGTGTTTTACAGATATACCATCATGTCATCTGTGAAGAATGAAAGTTTTATCTCTTCTGACCCTATGTGGATACCCTTGATTGCCCTTTCTTCCCTGATTGCAATGGCTAAAACTTCCATTACGATGTTAAAGAGCACTGGAACCGTGCCTGGTTCCTGATCTAAGTGGAAATGGTTTCATTTTAACTCCAATAAGTACAATATTGGCTGTGGGGTTGCTGTAGATGGTCTCTATCAGTTTAAGAAATGTCCCTTCTATATCAATTTTTTTAAGTGTTCTGATCATGAAGGGATGCTGGATATTGTCAAAAGCTTTTTCTGCATCGATTGAGAGAATCATATGGTCTTTATTTTTTAATTTGTTTATGTGCTGGATTACATTTATAGATTTACATATATTGAACCAGCCTTGAGACTCTGGCATAAAGCCCACTTGGTCATGGTGTATAATTTTTTTGATATATTGTTGGATTCTGTTGGTTAGTATCTTATGAAATATTTTCGCATCAATATTCATTAGTGATATTGGTCTATAGTTTTCTTTTCTTTTTGGGTCTCTCCCTGGTTTAGAGATCAAGGTGATATTTGCTTCATAGAATGTGTTGGGTAGTATTCCTTCTTTTTCTATATTTTGGAAGAGGTTTAGTTATATAGGTACTAGTTCTTCTTTAAAGGTTTGGTAGAATTCTGGTGTGAAGCCAACTGGTCCAGGGCTTTTCTTTTTAGGGAGATTTTATATAGTAGATGCTACTTCAGAACTTGATATGGACTTGTTCAACATTTCCACTGCGTTCTGGCTAAGTCTTGGTAGGTGGCATGCTTCCAAGCACTGGTCAAATTCCTTGAGATTTTCATATTTCTGAGAGTAAAGTTTCTTGTAATATTTGTTAAGGATTTTTTGAATTTCTGAAGGGGTCTGTTGTTATTTTGTCTTTACCATTTCTCATTGCTGCGATTAGAGATTTTAGTCTTTTTGTCCTGATTAGGTTAGCCCAAAGTTTATCTATTTGATTGATCTTTTCACAAAACCAACTTTTTAATTTGTTGTTCTGTTGTATAATTCTTTAGTTTTTTATTTCATTTAATTCTGCTGTAATTTTGGTTATTTCCTTTCTTCTGCTAGGTTTTGGGTTGGAATATTCTTCCTTCTCCAGTTGGTTGAGATGTCCCATTAAGTTGTTAACTTCCTCTCTTTCCATTCTCTTGAGGAAGGCTTGCAGTACTATAAATTTCCCTCTTAGGACTGCTTTTGCAGTGTCCCAGAGGTTCTGATGATTTGTGTCTTCATTTTCATTGTGTTCCCAAAATTTGGTAATTTCCTTCTTAATCTCGCCTATTACCCAGCTATCCTTCTGCATGAGGTTATTCAGCTTCCATGTTTTTGTATGAGTATACAGAGTTCTGTTGTTATTGAGTTCAACTTTTATTCCATGGTGGTCGGAGAAGATGCAAAGAATAATATCTATTCTTTTAAATTTGCTGAGATTAGACTTGTGACCTAAGATGTGATCAATTTTTGAGTATGTTCCATGGGGTGCTGAGAAGAACGTGTATTCAATTTTATTAGGATGAAATGTTCTGTCGATGTCTGTTAAATCCAGTTGTTGAATGGTTAAGTTTAAATCTAAAATTTCTTTACTTAGCTTCTTTTTGGAGGATCTATCCAACACTGCGAAAGGAGTATTAAAATTTCTAATGACTATGGAGCTGGAGGAAATCAAGTTACTCATGTCTATTAGCATTTTTCTTATAAATTGAGGCACATTCTGGCTGGGTGCATAAATATTAATAATTGAAATCTCATCGTATTGAGTGGTACCCTTAACAAATATGAAATGTCCATTTTTATCCTTCTTTACTTTGGTTCGTTTAAAGCCTATTGTATCTGCAAATAAGATTGTGACACCTGTTTTTTCTGTTTTCCATTTGCCTGGAATATAGATGACCATCCCTTCACCTTGAGTCTAAATTTATCTTTTAAGCTTAGGTGAGATTCTTGTATACAGCAGATATCTGGCCTGAGTTTTTGTATCCAGTCAAACAACCTATACCTCTTTTAACCATTCACATTAATTGAAAGTCATGATAAATCTTTAGAAAGTCCAGTGGACATTTTTAGTCCTTTCATCACTGTGGAAGATGAAATTTGATAAATAGTGTCTGGGTGAGTTTACTTTTGTGGTGGAGGTTTTTGCTGGTCATTGTGGAGGATAGGTCTGAGAATATCCTGGAGAGCTGGCTTAGTTATAGCAAATTTCTTCAGCATGTGGATGTCGTGGAAGTATTTAATTTCTCCATCATAAATGAAACTCAGTTTAGCTGGATACAAGATCCTGGGTTGAAAGTTATTTTGTTTAAGAGATTAAAAGTCGATGGCCATTCTCTTCTAGCTTGAATGGTTTGATCAGAGATATCTGCAGTTATTCTAATATTCTTCCCCTTGTAGGTAATGGATTTCTTACATCTGGCTGCTTTCAGAGTTTTCTCCTTCATACTAACTTTCCTGAACTTAATTATGATGTGCCTGGATGATGTCTTATTTGGGTTGGGTCATGCTGGGGTTCTGAAACTGTCTGCTATCTGAATTTCAGAATTTCTTGGCCTGTCTGGAAAGTTCTCTTTAATAGCGCATAAAGAAGAGACTCTGTGCCTCGTGAAGGCCACTTCATAGTTTTCAGGTATCCCTATAAGGCGAATATTGGTTTTCTTGGAGTTATCCCAGAGCTGTCTGAGAGAATGATCTGTTTTGCCTTCCATTTCTCTACCTCTTTGAACATTTGAGAGCATTTGAAGTCTCTGTCTTCAGTTTCAGAAATCCTTTCTTCTGCTTGCTCCATTCTGTTATTGAGGGATTCTACTGTATTTCTCAGATCTTTGAGGGCTACAACTTCTTGTCTCAATGTGTCAAAATGTTTGGTCATTTTTTCCTTGAATTCGTTCAGTTCTTGAGACATCTTTTGGATTACTGCTTGAAATTCTAATTCCATCTTTTCCTCCACTGCACTGATCTTAGTTGTTATCCAGACTCTGAATTCAACTTCTGACATCTCAGCCATTTGCTTATGCAAGGGATCTTGTGTTTCATCTACCTTGTCATTCCTTGGGGGAATTGATCTACTCTGATTATTCATATTGCCAGAGTTTTTCTGTTGATTCCACCTCATGATTATTTTTCACTGTTGCCTATGACTGTCCTCAGAGTTGAGGAGGTGTCTCTCCCAGTTCAGACCCTGGCAGAGTCACTCTGTTGTTACTGGAGTGACCCTGTGTCTCTAATGATTTCTCAAACCCCGCAGGGTGGCGAGCTTAAATCCTTCTCAGCCTGCTTAGAAGACACTTTACATTGCTAGCTTGGGCTAAGCAGAGGCTTTTCCAAGAAAGCGCTTGTGGCTGCGATCACTCCTTAAGTGGCTATCCCCTTACCCAGTGTGCTATGACTGGTCTCACTCTATGCCCCTCAGGGCTAAGGCTGCAAGGCATCTCAGTCCCCGCCTTTAGCCTGCTCAGTCACTAGATTACTCGCTCCCACCCAATGTTTGTTCTGTGACCCTGAGGGTGGAGCTTGCTAGGGCAGTTCTCCCACAATGGCTCCACACAGCCCACAACAAAACACTGGTAGCTCTGCCTGGCTTGGTGGCCCATTCTCGGGCCCCAGACAACACTCAAAGTCCCCTGGACTCTTGCCCAAGTTCTCCCAAGGCAGTACAACCGAGTGTCAAGTCCAAAAGAAACCCAAACAGCTCACAGGCAAGGCCTTTCCAGCCTGCAGTCCCACTGTTGCCCCACCCACAGCTCCCGACAGGATTAGACCAAACGAACACAGGCAACCACTTGCCCGATCTCCGCTGCTTTTGCCTTCCTCAGGGTGTCCAAAAGTCTCATTCTGTCTCCCTGTGTCCCCAAAGGGAAGTTTCTGGGCAGATCCCACCTTCCAGAGATGCCTGAAGTCTTCTCTCCCCAGTCCCACCATGCCCAGTTGCAAGGAAGCTGTTACTTGGCCACCATCTTGCTCCACCCACCCACCTCCGCAAACTGTTATTTTGAATTATTTCCCAGCCACTGAGGATTTTTGGAGATTCTAATTATGTCCAGGGAAATTATGCAAAATTTTCAGTTGCTATCTCTACCCAGAACCAATTTACTTTTGTTGTAATATGGCCTGCTTTAGGTTAACAAATTCAATCTTAGTCAAAACCTCATAACTGTGATTTCCACATGAACTGTTTTTGTTCTATGAATTAATAACCACCAATTTCATCATAGTGTATATTAATTAATTAATCAATTTTTCCAAAGTAATATTTATTAAATACTTACTTCAGGTAAGTCTTAGTACAGATTGGAAATTAAACAAAAGTGAAATAAAAGAATAATAATTGTAAGTTAAATAACTCTGTTAAGTGTAGGTATTAAAAATTAATATTCCCCAAATTATAATTTCATTAGTAGAAAATAAAGACATTAGGAATATTGAACAGGAACTTTTAACGTAGTTCAGAAAATCAGAAATAAAGAATGTTTGGAATATGTGAGATGTAACATGAAGAAAAATTTCCTTTCAGGTACCTACAAAGGATACTAATCCACATCTTTTTAGTGGCTAGATAGTATTCCATGTATACATAATATCACATTTTATGAATCCAATTCCTATATGACAGGCACTGGGACTGTTTCCACATCCTTGTGATTGTGAATTGTGCTATGGACATAGAACAAGAATAGAAAACAAACACCACGTGTACTCAAAACTAAATCAGAACTAGTTGATCCCAACTTGCATGCACATATGAAAACAAAACTCAATGGAATCAATAATGGGATGGGTAAATTCACACTAAAAGGTATCTCACAGGCACATCAAATACTTTCTTGGTAAAGGGCACACCTTGATTTAAAATATACAAGCAAACTATGCAACCAAAACATGTATACCCCCATAATACTCTGAAATAAGTAAATAATTGAATAAAGAAAAATTTCCTTAAGTGGAAACTATGTATTAAGATATTTGAAGAATAGTGGGGAAAATGTACCAATCTTACAGGTCTGAGTACATATCAGAAACCAAGTTGTCAAATTAGTCACTAGGGAGCACAGAATTAAAAGGCTATGCAACCTAGGCTATAGGTCCTAGAAACTATAGCACCTATTTAGCTCACACCTTTAATTCTAACACTTTGGGAGATCAGGGCAAGAAGTTTGCTTAAAGTCTGGAGTTCAAGGCTAGCCTGGGCAAGAATGAAAGCATGTGTGTAGGGAAATTAATTGGGAGAGGTGGTGCATGCCTGTAGTCCTGCAGGAGGGTCATTTGAGTCCAGGAGTTTGAGGTTACAATGAGCTATGGTAATACCACAACATTCTAGCTAGTGCAACAGAGATCTTTTCTGAAAAAAAAATGTATATATATATATGGACTATGAATATATATATATATGAACAAAAGTTGCAAGGAAAGATGGATAAAAGAAATATGATTGCTTTTCAATGTGGTCTAATCAATTATCCTTACCTTTCATAATATGATTTCTACTGTCGTGACTATTATTTTGTCTTTTTAAAGACTTATGGCAGAAAGGGGCTGCTGTGGCTCAAAGGAGTAGGGCACCAGCCCCAGACACCAGAGGAAGGATAATATTTTCCCACTTAACTTGATAGCAGGGAACTGTTTACTATGGGAAAGATTTAATTATATTTATATCCCAAATATACTGGACAACTGGGAAAAATTCTAAATGGTATGATTTTATAATAACACATTTACCTTGTAAAATAACATAGTACTGGCTAATGATCTTCCTTCATCAAAATTGTGCTACAGTATTATAATAGTAAAAAGAAATGAAAAATCCATGCAGGAACATGAAATCAGACTTAAGTAAACCCTTAAGGAGGGAATAATACATATGTTTTATATCTTAAGCTACTGGGAAACTTGAAAAGAAAAATAAATCACTAGCACGTTAAATATAAGAAGAATTTCCTAATGCGATCACTGCTGCTATGAGGACAAGGAGATACCGTCCAAAATTATTTAACATATTATGCATATTTCCAAGTGGCAGTAAATTCAGCAACATGTACATCTGATGAGATAGATAAGTAGAGTATTATCAGCTAGCTATAGAACAGCAAACCTGACAATACATTTTAAAGTCAATGGGCAAACACAACTAGGTTTACATAGAGTTCTTTTACAATAAGTAAAATAAATTCAACTCACTGAACAGTGGAATTAAAGAAAGGGGAAAGTTCACAAATTTTTAATTGCCTCATTTTTCAAAATGGAATACACTGTGATAATTGAATACCAACTTTCATTGGAATTAATGTAGGAGTTTCCTACTAACTATGAATCAATAGGGTCATTTTTGTTTTAGGGAAAGGATGAAGGAATTGAACAAAGAAGGAACAACTCACTGGGACAGAAAGTTTCATCCAAGTATCATGTGTACACACACACACACAGAGACAGTATGTTTAAAACTACAAACATGTGATAGGTAAAAACCAAAGTACTCAATATTTACCTCAATCATTAGGTTCTATAGTTTGCTATACACAGATTTTCTCTGCTAGTTATAAGGGGTAGTTTAGCATTAAAGGCTGAATCTAATGAGTGTATGAAATTTATATGATAGACTGTGTCTAATTAAATGTCCTTCCAGCTGTCCATTTACTGTTCATTTAGCACGTAATCATGGTTAAATTCTACACTGTTACTTTCATTATGTTTATATTTGTCTGTGAATGCACTATGAAATTTCTCTGTTGACAAAACTTTATTTGATGCACTAATTTGGATTATCTAGTAAATAATATACCTTTGCTTTTCTTATTAAGCATTTTATAGCAGAGTATCAACATGAATTGTTAGTACACTGATATTCATATATTCACCAGACATTTAGGAATGATTTAATAAATGAAAAATGTTAAGGAATATATCATACTTCTTTTGTTAGTGTTTCTATTTAGGAACTTTAAAAGTACTATAAAGTACTAACATGGCTATTTTCAAATGCGAAACTTTGCTATTACACAGTTATTATTATATAACTATAAAATTATATACCATAAAATTAAGTGAATTGCATTTTTAATTTAAATTTACTTTGTTTCTACCCTTAAGTTGCCATTTGGAAGAATTTTATTATAAACTCTTGCTGATGATATATTAAGAAATGGATCTTCAATATTGTTATTTATTACATTTGTTATTAGAGGTAGTAAAACATTTTAAGAAGCAAATTGTTCAATAAATAGTTAAATAATAATTAGTAGAAAAGTAAATTACCATTACATCTTTATTGTAAATGCCATTTGCTAATACAGAAAATTAGTCACTAATTAGTCAAAATTAGTGACTACTTTTCTTTGGCTTGGTTCCTATAGCACAGTGGTTACAGCACCAGACACATACGCCAATGGTGGAGGGTTTGAACACGGCCCTGACCAGCTAAACAGCTGCAACAAAAAAAATATCCAGGCATTGTGGTGGAAGACTATAAGTCCCAGCTACTTGAGAGGCT
The DNA here is from genome assembly GCA_963573935.1 of Arctocebus calabarensis. Taxonomy (NCBI): domain Eukaryota; kingdom Metazoa; phylum Chordata; class Mammalia; order Primates; family Lorisidae; genus Arctocebus; species Arctocebus calabarensis. The sequence goes on from CAUYON010027792.1 coordinate 19,828, forward strand.
GAGGCAAGAGAATTACTTAAGACCAACAGTCGGAGGTTCCTGTGAGCTGTGATGCCACAGCACTCTACCAAGGGCAACATAGTGAGACTGTCTCACAAAAAAAGAGAAAGAAAGAAAGAAAGAAAGAAAGAAAGAAAGAAAGAAAGAAAGAAAGAAAGAAAGAAAGAAAGAAAGAAAGAAAGAAAGAAAGAAAGAAAGAAAGAAGGAAAGAAAGAAAGAAGAAAATTAGTCAATCTGCTAATTTTCTTTTGTCTGAATTTTCTACTGTAATCCATGACTTTGCTTTCTGAAATTTTCTCTGACTTACATGCACACCTTGTACATTAGACATGATACAAGGCTACCAAGACTAAAATTTGAAACTGTGCAGAAATTGTCTTTATTTACCCTTCAAAGGGTGAGCCACTGATTGGATTTGCAGAATAATCCCATTTGGCTTGATTTTAGTGGGTCATTATAGGCATTTCTGTCAAATGTTTCAACATCATTACCCCACTGTTCCATACAATGGTTCTGAACTCTGAATGTGTTCATTACCTTCCTCCTAGTAACTGTGCATAGATTTTTAAAACATAAGATCAGCTCTGCTTAACCCAATATTTCTCTAATACCTTTTTACAATAATTCTCTGGAGATATTTAATGCAGGGTTCTCTGAACATTTCTAGATTTAAACATTTTAAATTCAAGTCATTACTGGAGTTTTATAAAATTTGAAAACTCAGGTTACTCTCAATAACTATTCAAATTTTTTGTATGACAATGTTTCAAAGTTTCCTATATTAAATGTTGGCTACAAACACCACAGTGAAGCAGATTCAAACCTGATTCCCGAAGAAAATGTTGATGCTTCAGTAATAACAATTTGAAATTTTCAAGTTCAAATATAGCAAAACAAGCTTCCTAGAATGCACTATTCAAGTATTGATTCAGTTCCACGGGTAAACCAGTGAAAATACTAGGTTTAAGCATTTTCAATTAATTTGTATGTGTGTAGGGTGTCTGTGTGTTTGTTCTTTTGCACACAGACACACTATTAGCTAATAATCAAGAACACATGTAATCGAGGGGTGGGCATATACAGCATATAAACAGATGCTAATTGTAATAACTTAATAATCTGAAAAATATTTTCTTTTATATGATCTATGAATGGAATATTTTTAATATTTTCTTTTAAATAATTAATAAATATTTGAATTAATAGTTAGCTATGGTTGAATTAATGGTTAGCCTTAGTCTGTGAAACAGATTGAATTACAATATGCTAAATATATATCTCTCTAGCTAGGTGTGGTGGTTCATGCCTATAATCCTAGCACTCTAGGAAGCTAAGGCAGGAGGATCACTTGAGCTTATAAATTTGAGAACCACCTGAGCAAAAGCGAGACCTCATCTCTACTAAAAGTAGAAAAACTGAGGCAAGAAGATTGAGCCCAAGAGTTGGAGGATGCTGTGAGCTATGATGCCATGGCACTCCATCCAGTGCAACAGCTTGAGATTCTGTCTCAAAAAAAAAAAAAAAATGTATCTCTCTTGATTGTCTCACAAAAGTTAACAAGAGCAAATGAAACACACTATTTGCAATTTGTTTTAAAATCTAGAGCTTAACATTGGTTTTTAAAATCATAGAAGTAAAATTATTTAATCATTAACATTTATTTTAGTTTTCTATAATGACTAAGAAATACGTATATAGGAAGGGGAAGAAAAATATCTATGCACAGTATAAATACATTAGATACCAATATCTATGCATAGAATGAATAAATTAGATATAAACTTTATCTCTTATTTTCCAGTAAGCCCTCTTTCCTCCCTTTAAATACAGTTATTTTTCAATTTATATACATAAAATATACACATCACAAGTGCTTATTTTAATGAAGTTTTATAAATATACTTGGTGTATAGTCAAAATATAGAAATTTTCATCAGCTCAGAAAGTTTCCTCATACCATTTTCAATAATTATTCCTCAGAGCCAAACACTTTTCTGATTTTCATGATAAATTAGTTTGTCTCATTATAGAATTTCATAAAGATGGAACATGCAATAAATACACTTTGTGACTGACAGCTTTGCTTAGAAAGGAATTCATATTGTCCATATATCAGTAATATAAAGTAAGTAAGTAAAGTAACCCTAACCCTAATCCTAAGTAAATCATCCCATTTAACTTAATCAGGTTGTGCCAATCTCTTCATTTTTTAATAAAGTCATTCATGACGTCTCTTGGTGCTATTATAAACAAAATGTCTGAAATTACTGTGATATAAATATTTTATGTACACATTCCATGTTACTAGAGTAAATATCTAGAAATACAATTGTATGGTGCCTCCATGATTATTATTAGGGAACATTACCAAATACATTTCCAAATTGGTAAATTTGGCTGGTTGTAACATTTTGTAATATACTTGACACTTGTTCCATATTTTTGCCAACAAATGATTGGTTAATCTTTCTAATTTTATTTATTCTGGTGGATACATAATGGAATCTCACTGGGATTGAAATTTAGGTTTGCCTGGTGATAAATGATACTGAATATTTGTTCTGAAAGAATAAATGTAACTTTTTTTATTAATACAATGTCTGAGTGAAATATCAGGTTATCTTTTTATTTATGTGTGTGTGACTTTTTTGAAAAATATCAATAATAGGTATGAGTAATTAAGGTTTATTTTGTCCCTTTTGGCAAGTTGTGCTTTTCAAAGAGTTTGTCACGTTCTTCTAAGATGTCAAATCTATTGGCAAAAAGTTCTTCAGTAGTTACTCTACTCATTCAACATCTGTGTACTTTGCATTGTTTCCTCTTTCTTTTCTGATCTTGGTATGTGATCGTATACTCTCATTTTTAATAAGACTTTGTTTAATTTTATTACTTTTCATAGTTTTCTCAAAGAAACACATTTGGGGCTTGTTTATTTTCTATTTCATTTCTATTTTATTTCTTCATTGTCATTTCCTTTCTATACATAATTTTTATTGTCGTTTGTTTTTAAAAATTTGGATATACCTATTTTTATCCAAACAATTCTTTAGGTTCATTATACGAAACTTGATTGGTTGCATTTGTTGTATTTTCATAATCATCAGTTCAAGATATTTCCCAATTGCTCTTGGGTGTTGTTCTCTAATCTATTTTTACTAAACATCCTACATAATTTTCAGATACTTTCACATACTTTGACCTACTCTAAGCATCTTTTGCTTATTGTTTACTAGTTTATTTTGTGGGTAGAGATCATCCTTTAAAGTATTTCAGTCTTTTCAAAATCATTAATGTGTTTTATGTTCTATCATACTGTTTATCATCATGATAAACAGTATGATAGAACTCTTCTTTTCTTTTCTTTCTTTCTTTTTTTTTTTTTTTAAGGCAGAGTCTCACTCAGTTTCCCTGGGTAACAGTGATGTGATAACTCACAGCAACATCAAACCCTTGGGCTATAGAGATCCTCTTGTCTCAGCCTCCAGAGTAGCTGGGACTACTAGCTACAATATCCCACTAGATTTTCAAATGTTAGTGGAGACAGGATCTCCCTCTTGATTAGGCTGCTCTGGAACTCCTGAGTTCAAGCAATGCACACGCCTCAGCCTCCCAAAATGCTAAGATTACAGGAGTGAGCCATGGCACCCAGCCTATCATCATAATCATCATGATATTGTGTGGATATTCAGAAAAAGAATATCATAGTTGTTTGTTGTAGTGTAGATATCAACGATGCCAATGCAGTTGATGGCGATTACCAGTGTGAGTTAATTTTTACTGATAATATTTTGGCTAATTTTCTAGCAATTTCTGAGGAAGGAGAACTTTAATATCCAACTATGCTTGTGTATTTGCCTACTCCTCTATTTATTCACATTCATTTTTCCTTCTATTATTTTTATATAACTTAAATGCATTGAGATATATAATTCATGCAGAATAAATGTACCCATTTCAATTATAGTTTGATGAGATATGACAGTGATGTAACCAATAATTCCTTCCAGATATAGAACATGTTCACCATCAGCAGGAGTGGCCTCCCTGGTGCTCCTTCCTGGGCATTCACTTCCCTTCTCACTCACTCCCACTGAACCCACCACAGAACCACGGAGTGGTTTTCTGTAATTATACATTTGTTTTGTTTTTCCTACATTTTCACTAAAGTGGATCATATGATATGTATATTCCTTGGTTTGTTTGTTTTTACTTTACATACATACTGTATATATATATATGCTCTTGGGCATTTGGATTTTTCCAATTAGTACTGTTACAAGTTCAGATACTATACTTATTAAGGAGTAAGTCTTTTTGTAGGCACATGGTTTGGTTTCTCTTGGGCAAACATCTAAGTGTATTATTACATAATTATACCATATGTATGCTACTATAAGGTAAGTGGATAATTAAGTTTATATATTTCATCAAATTATTTTGCAAAATGATTGTGCCCTTTTGGTTGCCATCAGTAATGTATGAAAGTATTAGCTGCTTCCCATATTGACCCAATATTGGGCACTTGTGGTCCTTTTAATGTTGGCCATTCTAATAGGTATGTGGTGGTATCTGATGTAGATTTAATTTTTATTGCTGTGTTGCCTAGAGCTGTTGTGAATTTTTACGCTTATCTGGGTCATTTGAATGTCTTTTGTAAATTGTTCAACTATATTGCTCATTTAATTAGTTTATTATCTATGTTTATAAATTACTATCTATGTTTATACATAGATTATCATTTATGTTCTGAAATATTAATGATATATTTGTCATAAATATAGTTCATTATACAAATTCACAATAACACAAATGTAATGTTACAGATTAATGTAATATAGTATATATTATATATAACATATATATACAATATTTATATATTGTATAAAATATTTTATTCATTTATTTATTTTATAAGCTTGATTTTGTTCCATGTTCTTGCCTCAAAAGTTTTCTAGCTTCTTCCAAGTGTTACAGTTTCTTCTTAGCTACATGTAGTGATTTGTGTTAATCAATTTTTTTCAATATATCTTCATATTTCTTTAATTAGGCTTTCAGCTTTTTAACATATGATTAGGGATTGTTGTTGCACTAGAGATTAGACTATGTTTCCTTAAATTATCATAATAGAATTTTTATTAACATAAAATATCTTAAAATTTAATAATATAAAATATTTTTAACTTAATGTGAAATATGAAAATGTTCACTAGTATAATTCTTTTCCTTTTCTATCCTTTGGGATATCCTTATTATGTATTACATCTACATAGTAGAATAATGCTACAGTTTTTGCTTTAAAGAGTCACATGTCCTTTAAAATATAAGAGAAGAAAAATAAGTAGTCATATTTATTCTCATATTTTTCATTTTTCTTGCCTATTACTTCCCGAAGACTTGAATTTCCATCTTTTGTCATTTCACTTCGAGCAAAGAACATGATGTAGTATGTTTTTGCAATATAGATCTAGTGGCAATAAATTCATTCGGTCTTTTTTCAACTAAGTTTTCTGCAGTTTGTCTTTGGTTTTCAAAGATACATCAAATGTATATACAATTATAGGATTTTTAATTTAGAGCTTTGAATTGAATTCATCACAAGAAAGTAAAGCAATCTTTGAAGTTATTCCTTCTAATAAGACTCAACAGGACGAATGCATTTATTTTATATTAAAGCACTTGATAGTTTTTTGTTTATTTGTTTAAGTCGCTGTCTGTTCCTGCTCCACCTATCTTGTTTTAAATCCAATCTAATCAGGATTTTACTCTCCTCCATTTATCGGAAGAGTTCTCCTTTTGATCATCAATGTTCAGGTTGTGTAACTGTTTGGCAACATTACTGCTCATCTTTCTTGACTTCTCAGAAGAATTTGAAACATTTTTTAATTGTTGTTCTAAAGTATATCTCCATGGGTTTCTGAAACTCTGAATTAGGTTAATTTGCTTGTTATCTTCATAGCTTCTAATTTTGACTCACCGTTGCTTCACCTATCCTGCTTCTAGGATTGACGTGACTGGGATCCTCTTTTCTTTCTCCATTATCTATATTCACCCCTTACATAACAAACATACACATATATAGGTATGAATTATGTATTATATATATATGTACATACATACACACACAAAAATATCAATCTTACTTGGCATGTAATATTCATAATATAAAATAATATAATACATACTTTTAATTTTCTGGATTCTATGGAGGATATTTTTATATTCATGTTACATGTTATTTATTGTTGCATACTCTCATTTTTATTGAAGCTTGAGGATGAGCAGCAGCAGCTTGGGACTGATTACTGATTCTTTGCTTTGGGCTTTTTCATCTTTCTTCTTTAATCGTAGATATAAGACATGAAGGTTGTGAAAAATTGTATACAAAAGGTAACCCAAGCTAGACAAACTATCAAAACTGTGTTATTGATTTACTCTTATTATGAATGTATAGGAAAACCTGAAGGAACTTGCATATATAGTAACACCCAATATTAGATATATGCACCCCTCAGTGGGCCAGGTGTTTGCTATAATCCTCCTGAACCCCCAGAGCAAACTGAATTTGCTATGTGTGATACTGATATCCTTAGAAAGACAATAACTCGAGTTATAACAGAAGGAATACATAAACAAGTAAAAAAAAAACCATTAATAATCTTCTTGTAATACACACTGACATGTGTCTTTTTATATTTTCAATAACAATTAGAAGTTTTCCTGTAGAAATACTGTATATTTCTGAAGATTATTTCTATGTATTTATTTCACTTTTTGTGTTGTTATTTATCTTTAATTTTTTCTTATTGTTAATGGTATACAATGGATATTTGTCTATTGAACTTTAATCCAGTGATCTTGCTGACTTTCTTTTAATCCTTTTCTATGTATAAAATTGTATTGCCTGGAAAAAAAAAGAAAAAAATTAAAAATTGTTGGGTATTTACCACCAAGGTCAGAGGACAGAGTTGTTTTTTTGGGGAGGGGTTATTTGGGGCATTGTTTGCTCTCTTAAAAATGGGTGTATATTGCAATGCTAATTTTTAGTTTTCAACTTATTGATTATTAGATATTTGTATTAAAATTTTGAAAAATAGAAATATAAGAATGTGAAAACAAATATTACCCATAGTTCTATCCATATACAACCATGGTTAATATTTAGATGTATTTCTTCCTTTGGTGCTATTTTTTGTTGTTCTTGTTAACATAGTTTATAATTTTCCCTTTTAAATGAATATGATATAATAAGAATTTACCATGTAATAAAAACTTCTTAGTAGATTTAATTTTTAGTGAATACACAATATTCCAAAGTAGGTTTTTACTTATTTCTCTAATGTCAGATGTTTGTGTGGTTTGCAGTATTTCATTGTTGTGAATAACTCTGCAATTGTGGACTTATCATTGTGTTTATCTAGAGTCTTCTAAGCAGATTTACTAGGACATCAAGAATGAATGTTTTGAAATATAAAAAATATATATATATAATGATTTATAATATTGAATTGCATAAATTCTCCACAATTTATCATTAACTTTCTGATAGACTTGTTTAGTATACAAGTTGAGAGTAAGTTTACAATGCAGGAGGGGAAATCTGACCACTATTGTCCTATTTTAAAGACAAATGGAAATTCCCATATGATAACCTTAACTGTTTGTTTTCAATGTCCAGATGCTCTTAATGTCCTCTTTTATGATATATTATACATGAAGATTCCAAAACCCATCAAATCACTTCTCATTACATTTTAATTCTTGCTGCCACACTCACATGCAGTCTTAATTTAGACATTGTACTAAGCACTACATTCTTCATCTTAGATACATTAATGTTTTGGTTTTTAATTAATATATTCCCCAACAACCCTAATACCTGCACTACAGTAAGGCCAGATTCCAATGAGTATCATTTGTCACACTATTTAGTAAACTCAACATCTTCTTTTTGGCCCCCACATAGCAACTACCTTAAATATAATGTGAAAAAAGATGATTTCATGAGATATCAATGGTGTGACCTAGAACTGGGATGGGTTTGAATAGTAGCAATTTAGTGTGTTATCTCATCAAAGACTGGAAACATATTACAGTGGCATCTGTGTATTTGAAAATAAAGAGGAAATTCATTCTCTACGACGTTCCAAATACCTTTCTGCTCTGAGATGCTGAATCATGATGGTCATGTGATTGCTCCTTTCAGTCAAGCAATAGCAGGGAACTTCAGACTCAGAGTAAAAGAATAATGGAAAAGAGAGGGAGGCAGGTATTTAATGTTTAGAATCAGAGACTCCCTTGAACAATAACACACATTTTTTAAAAGCTGCATCTAGTCTACTTCATTGCTTACTAGTGTCTAAAAATTCAGAGTAATTAAAACATTGGAAAATCATATTTATGCAAAAATTTAACTCAAAGAGCAATACTTCAGAATGTTTGAGGAATGGGTTAGGAAAACATAACTATTAGGAGCCATTAGGACCCTAATCTCATGGCCAATAATGGCTAATTCCTGCTTATACTCTTACATCATTAAAAAGTGGTTGCGTTTATTTGCAGGGTAATATTTCTGCTTTAACAACTTGTGAATCTGTTTCATTCATTCAGGACCTCAGAAATAAGTTAAATATTTTAGAAAATAAAACCCAAAGTTATGATTAAATAATATGAATCATTCTAAACATTATTTTAAACACGTGTGTCTGCAAATTTTTTATTTTAAACCAACAACTCCACACACACACACACACAAAAAGGAGTCTAGCGACCTGTCTACTTATTTATTACGACAAACAACATACCATTCCTGCTTCTGGACACCAGGATCGCTGTGGTCACACTGCTTAGACTAAAGCGTAGTGTAACTGATAGTATCAGAAAATTGATACGCATTGTTCAATAAATGGAACTCTCTTGACTTCTGATAACTTCCAAGAAACCAAGTGCATGGTTCAAATGCAGTTTTAAATTACAAAGTTATGGAATAAATACTGTTATAATCCTATTGGAGTTAATTTTTAAAATGTCATTTATCTCTAGATTTTTGGCCTTTGCACCCTTGGAGATTTGAGTTGTCTGCGCCATCTTCTGTTTTTTACACCCCTTCCTGACTTCCAGCTTCCTCCATCGGAGCTCAGATCGTAGTTCTTTATATTTATTATATTATGCATTGTATTAATTTATATAGTCCTTCCAAAGATTTGCTTTCTATTTGGTCATCTTATTACAGATCCTGTTCTCTCCAACCTCTTCCCACTCTATCTTAAAGCATAAAGGAACTTATTATATCTCAACCAACCACACAATTTGAATCCCTGTTACTTTTATCTTCTTAGACTTGGGTACACACATGCAGAGCCACACTGACCACTGTGCTCTCATGCCATGTTGGCCTCTTACCACTTGGTCTTCTTAGACAAAGTTCCTGCCGTGCTATGTCACTTCTTGCTCCCCCGTCTTCATTCATCTGTCTGCTTTCTACCATGAAAGAAATATTGAATATGCTAGGTGAATTTCTATGGAAAATTAATGGTTTTTAGGGCCATGACTTTAATTATAGTGTAGCATAGAGATAAAACTTATGTGTTTTACTGACAAATGTCAAAAGTTTGAAAATCTTGTTCAATATTTTGGAAAAATTAACCATTTAAAGCATCAGTTTATTATTCTAGGAAATGATATTCTTGAATAATTTGATACCAACCTATGAAGGGTTTAATTGCATTGCTTTAAAAGATATGATGAAGTTGTAAGTTCTAATAACTCACAGAATAACCTTTCTTAAAAAAAGAACCTTTGCAGATGTAATGAATTCAGGTGAAGCCATACTGGATCAGGATGGGTTCCTAAATGGTCCCCCCAAAAGACAAAGCAGGATGTCATGACATGCACCTACAATTGCGGCTACTCAGGAGTCTGAGGTGGGGGAATCACTTACGGCCAGGAGTTCAAGTATGTAGTTTGCCATGACTGCAATTGAAGAAAGGCCATATGATAAGACTCCGTCTCTAAAAAACAAAACAAAAATTCAGGGAAAATGAGGACTGAAGACCCCATTCCTGGCAAAGAAAAACACTCCCCCCCAAAGGGGAAAAACAGAAATATGCTGAGGAAGGCAGAATAAAAATAGTTTAACTAGCTTGCTTTTAAATTAATAGTTAAATTACTTGTCTGAGCAATTTTTGTTTTTACTGGAAGGCTGGCCTGTGAGGGATATAGCTTACAAACACCCCTGCTGGGTCTGTAAGCACTCTGAAGAGCAATGTCCTTCGCAGAAGCTGCCCACAAGGCCTGGGAAGGAACATTAACCAGCCTGACCACTGCCCAGTCAACAGTCAACAATCTTTCAGAAACAAATACTCATTGTGGGAATTTGTAAATTGGTAAGGGCAGAGGTCAAGGGAACAGCTCAAGCCCTGAGACATAGGCAGGAGGGCTTATACCCTACGTGGAGGGAAATGGCCCTAAGTGAAGATAAGGGGAAAATTCCTCTTTCCCACCAATCCTTCCGAGGAACACGGATGTCACTGTGTCTGCTCCACAGAGAAAGTAGAGGGGTCTAACCTCCCCCAAGGAATCTGTGTGCTGACCACAGACAGGAGGCGCCCCCACCTCCCTGCACAAGGCTCGGGTTCCAGATTTCTCAAGGCTGCCCAGATCCTTCAAGTTAGTGATTATGGATAGAATAAGAACTAACATGCTTACTCCTACAAACTGCTGACGTTTTTACTCCCTTCCTCAGCTTATCCCCTTGTCTAAATAAGAAAAAAGCTTTCAATAAAATCTGGGTGGAACAAACACTCAGGGCCACTCGGGCCACTCGCTGAAGCCCCACAAACCAGAGGTGGTTCCCTATGTCCCGCCTTTGAAAACTCTAGTCTGCGTGTTCTGCTCCCTTCATCTCTCGCCACCTCTCATTTCAGTTTTTTCCCAGGGGGTCACAGCCGGTTCCCCAGGTGTTAGAGGACCCCGAAACAAAACAAAAATATGTAGAAGATGAAGATGAAAACACTGTGTGAAAATAGGGATCCAGGGGGACAAATCATGTGATAATGACAGCAAAATTGAATATCTGCAACTGCAGGCAAAGGAACAGCAAGACTTGCAACGAGCAGAAGGCAAGAAGAGGCCAGGAGGCTCCCTCTCCCTCCAGGGGCAGGAGTCCTAGGGCCATTCAGCAGCTTGATTTTGAACTTCTTGCCCTCAGAGCTTCCAGACAATAAATTTTGGTTGTTCTAAGCTGTCCAGTCTATGTTAATTTGTTATAGTACACTAGGAAACTACAGGTCATACATTCCTTATCTAAAAATCTAAAACACAAAATGACTAACGCGTGAAACTTTCTGGACACCAACAAGATAGCACAGGTGGAAAATATCACAGATGCCTTGACGTGATAGGGTGCAGTCAGAACACAGTAAAACTTTGTCTCATAGAAAAGAATTACTAGGGTGGCTCCTGTGGCTCAGCGAGTAGGGCGCCGACCCCATATACCGAAGGTGGCGGGTTCAATCCCGGCCTCGGCCGAACTGCAAAACAAAAAAATAGCTGGGTGCTGTGGCGGACGCCTGTAGTCCCAGCTACTAGGGGGGCTGAGGCAAGAGAATCGCTTAAGCCCAAGAGCTGGAGCTTGCTGTGAGCAGTGTGACGCCACGGCTCTCTACCCAGGGCGATAAAGTGAGACTCTGTCTCTACAAAAAAAATAAAAAAAAAAAAAGAATTACTAACAGTATTGCGTAAAATTACATTCAGGCTATGTCTATAAGTCCTAGATGAAACACAAATTAATTTTACCTTTACACTTGGGTTTTATGTCCAAGATATCTCGTTATGTATTTGCAAATAGTCCAACACCCAAACAAATCTGGAATTTGAAACATTTCTGCCTCCAAGCATTTTTGGATCAGAGATAACCAACTGATAATTCAATACCTTACTGTGCTTTCCTGATTATATATTATTAAATAATACACATATACTAAACAACTAGTGGAGTCTGCTTCATTGTGTGTACTTTTAAATATTATGTGTTGTTGACACTATTCATAATATTTGCTTTTATAACCACTGAATACATTTTTCCATGACTTTTTACTTCAGCTTTAAAAACTCACATTTCAGGCAGTTCCTGTGCTTCAGTGAATAGGGTACCGGCCCCGTATACCAAGAGTGGTGGGTTCAAACCCGGCCCTGGCCAAACTGCCACAAAATATAGCCGGGCATTGTGGCGGGTGCCTGTAGTCCCAGCTACTTGGGAGACTGAGGCAAGAGAATTACCTAAGCTCAGGAGTTGGAGGGTGATGTGAGCCGCGTGACACCACGACCCTCTACAGAGGGTGATAAAGGGAGACTCTGTCTCTCTCTATTTAAAAAAAACCCTCACATTTTCTTCATGAATGTGCTGCAAGGGACAAAATAGCCATATTCATTATGCAAATTTTTAAGACACATTAAAACCTTTTATATCCCATTAGAAAATACCAAAATATTTAAACAAATCCTGCCAAAACATGAATGGGTTGCAACTGTAATTCACAGTAATATCTGTTAGAAATGTCTAGATTTTAAAAAAGGAACCTTCCCATTTTAGATTTTGTCTAAGCATACACTACGGGGAAAGGCTGGAGGAAGTTGGATAGCATGGACATTTTCTAATAAAATCCTTGGCACTGCTGTGGGATTTGCTGGTCTGTTTGTTTTCATAATAGCTGTTGTACTCCACTGCTTTCCCTGGCTATTTCTTCAGACGATTCTGTGCTGAATGGCTCATCCTGAAGTACAGAAAATGAAGGAAAAAAAAAAAAGCAGAGTGCCACAGGAGACTCAGGGAAAAAAATCTGGAGGACCAAAGGCATGCAATTAGCAAACTGTGGTACTGACAGTGCAAACTTAATAGAAACATTTCAATAAATATAAAATTTATATCATTATGAGAAAGAAGAATAGGTATTTTCACTCCTCAGGATGCATCTGCATCACAGAAATAGTTAAGATAGAAGAAATAATTTGAAAATGTCACTTAATTCATGTTAGGATATAATGGAACAAATTTCCTAGGGCTGGAACTGCTCCCTGGGAGTGAGGTAAGCGTGCTGTATTTACTCTGCCATGCTAATGCACCATTCCAAAACACCAGAGTCTCTGTCGCCCCAGCAGGAAAACATACCCTAGGACAATATGACTGATTATACTTAGACATAATAATTACGATATTTAAAGAAAAATGATCCCAGTAGCCTACTTTCTTGAGATAGGCACATGATGAATTTGCCACATGTACTAATGCCAATTTTGACTATCCCAACATCATTATTGTTTATGACTTAAGACTGACAAACTCTAACCATTTCTCAGTAACCAAAATGTATATACCCCTGTACTGCTCTGAAATAAAAAGTAAAGATTAAAATCCCACCAAATAATGCACCTATGCTTTAAAAAAAGAACTCAAATCAACTGCGCAAAGAAATACATTCATTAAGATTTTTATTTAGTGTATTATTCTTGTAAATAATTTGAAAGAATAATAAATTCATGACTGTAATCAAGTATGATCTGATGCTCCTATCCCATGTTATTGTTAGTAATTATACAGACTCATTAGAGAAGAAATCAAGACAACAAAACCAATGCTATGTAAGTAAAAATAAGTGGTAAAAGGGCAAATGTGAAGGTATTCATTTATCTGTTGAGGATAAACCCTCATGCTAGCCACTACACGTGCTCAGAGAAAATTACTATGGAGCTTTACAATAACAGAAGCAAATAAGCAATCCAACGTTTTGTGTATCAATAAAATCCACATTTCAATCACAGTAAGTACTTATTTTAAAAAACTGCACATAGTTATAAACTTTCCAATGTTGGATAAATGTAATATTTTGTAATTTGTTAATTTTACTAGTAACTAGAACTAAGACAACACTGAAAACATAACAGATCCAGGATACTTGGGCAGCACGTGTGGCTCAAAGGAGTAGAGTGTCCCATACACCGGAGGTGGTGGGTTCAGACACAGCCTCAGCCAAAAAAAAAAAAAGAAAAAATAACTGCAGGATACTTAACATATTTCAATGAAAACTTTGATATGATTTTTCTATCACTTATAAAATAGAAAATCTGATTCCAGAGTACTTGGCACTACTCTGAAGATTGGTTTGCCTCAGTGTGAATTGCGTCCTTCTGTACAAGTAAATTTTTTATAACAGTAGATGAGGAAGACTTTATAATTTTCTTTAAAATATTGTCTGTATTCAGTCAGGAGCTCATGCACTAATTTTTGATGTAATTGATTATCAAATAACCCTAGATTATCAAAATTTAAAAACAAATAGAATCGGAATGTTACTATATTCATTCGTATGTTTTTGATAACAAAGCTGAAAAGCTCATGAAATGTGTAATATATGCCAAACTCTTCCTGTGTGCATACGTTCTTCTCTAATGGCACTGAACAACTATTTCTAACACATAATAAGAACATTATAATCATAAATAATCTTCTTAACTAAAACTTCAACTCACAATTAACATTTCATTGTGTGTGCCCTTAATTATTTTTGAATAGGGCATATAATTGTCCTAATATTAAAAAGATAAATTTAGGAATATGCACTTTCTTTTTTATATTTGACACATACATGTGAAGAGCATTTGTGGTCATCATCATCACTGTTTTACTACTACAATTAGTCAAATCTCAATTTTTCTGTCATATTTCAGAATTTTGTTTTATAAATCCTGTTAATGCATATGGATGTACTGAGGCTGGCTCACAGCACCTCAGGAGAGAGACTTTGTGAGCCTTTGTAATCCATATTGACATATTGGAATCTGACATACTGGAATTATTAATATCACAGGAATATACAAATACTACAAATCAGAGGATATTTTTCCTCCTGTTAAGCAAACTCATTTCTCACTCCATTGTAAATATAAAGGGGTAAAATAAAATCAATCTTGACACACTTTTACTATGGTAAGAAAAATGCTCCTACCCCTTATTGCTGAAACCTGTGAATATTTTACATTAAATTGCAAAGGAATCTTTGCAGATGTAACTATGGTTATGGATCTGAAAATGGGGAACTTACCTTGAATTATCAAGGTAGGTACAAGCCAATTCCATGAGCCCTTAAAGTAGGGATTGGTTACCTGGCTTGAACCAGGTATTATGAAACAGAAGGCATTTGCAGAGAGATCTGAAGTATGAGAAGAACTTGACCCACTGTGGCTCTCCTTAAATGTTGCCACAAGTTAGATGTTGTGGGAGGCCTATGCAAACCAAGAATGATCTCTGTCTAGAAAGAGGACATTAGTACCCCAAGTGCTTGAAATTGAATCCTTCCAATCACTTGAATAAGGCTGGAAGTAGAATTTCCTCCAAAGCCTCCAGCATAAATTCTTAGCCTGAAAACCTGATTTTAGTCAGTGAAAACTGAATCGGAAAAACCAAATGGGCCCCCAAGAACTTCTTCTTCTTCTTTTTTTTTTTGCCAGTTGTCATTCTTGTTTAGCTGGCCCAGGTCAGGTTTGAACCCATCATCCTCAGTGCATGTGGCTTGCCTGTAACCACTGTGCTACAGGCGCCAAGCCTAGGAACTTCTTCTAATCTAACAATTTTGAGATAACACATTTATGTCATCTCAAACTGCTAAGTTTGTGATGATTTACTACAACAGCAATAAAAAGTGAATACTTAAGTAGACACTTTGTGATCTTATTAAACTCAAATATTCATTTCAAAACTATGAAAATGTGAATAATCTACATATCGTTCTTGCTTAAGGCCCGTGCATCTGTTTCTTATATTGTTTTCTAAGTCAGCAACTAAATATTAAGCAAATAAGTAACAAAGTCTGGACAACTTTCTAAAACACACTTTATTACAAGGAAAACATTACTTGGATAAGAATCATTTTTGTAAAAGAAGTAATTAATAAAGGTAGCACAAATATGATTACTTTTTAAAGCATTGCTAAACTTTCTATTTATTTTTTAAATTCATTTTTTTATTAAGTCATTTGTACCTAGAGCATACATACATTTATGCCATTATGGGATTCATTGTGATGATTATTTGTACAAATTGGAGTGCTTCATGCTGCTAATCAACATAGCTTTCACCTCATTTACCCAATTACAGCATTAAGACATTTGAGATTGCTGTGAAGGATACAGACCCCAAACTTTCTATTTCTTAATCATTACTTAACATTTCTAAATTTGTTTTAGGAACTCTGTTACTAGTACTTCCAAAATCAGCTCTGAGCAGTCAGTCAATACCCTCATTATTATCCACTTAACATCAGCTAAGGCGGATCATTAGTAATGTCCCCAAATGGGGGAATTTTGCAACTATGTAGAGATAAACCAATGTTCAAAGATTGAAAATTCTTATTGCTATAGAAATATGTCAATAAAACACATGCAAAACTAATATTAGTCAGCACAGAATGAGATTTTTTATAGCTGATATTTGGAAACAATAATAAATTATAAAACAAGGCTTTGAAAGAATAATGTCTTTTAAGCAAATAACTTGATATAAAAACTAATTTGATTTAGACATCTAATCCTGGAAGGTCAAAAGAAGTAATTTTTAAAACCCTCTGAAATTAGAACACAGTTGCTAAAATTGTAAGTTTTATAAATATGAAAACTATTTCAAAAATGCTTTTATTACACAGTTTTATTTAAATAACATCTATAATTAATCTGTTTGAAGGCTAAAGAGGACTAAAGGAAGTAGTCACTCAATGGAGAGAAATTTCTTAAGTAAATAAATTGGCATTAAATACTCAAAAAAAGAGGACTTAGCCAGTTTTAAATTCAGTGAGTTTTCTCCTATTAATTGAAGAAATACAGTTTCTTTGATACTTGAATTGCAGTGTCATAGATGAAAAAGAACAAATTTATCTATCAAAAAGCTATACATTTATGCTGCACTTGCTTTTATTTTCTTCATTATTAAAGATACATTCATATATATGGGTTAATAATGTTTTATAGATGATAAAAATATAATTTATTTTGTATTGGTCCTAGGCATATTACTTAGAATATTTATGGTTTCAAATTATCAGATTCATTTTTAAGGGCTATTTTGGGCAATAATTCTCAAATTACAAATAACTATAACCCACAAATTTTCATGAAATAATATTTTTAGACTTTCACAAGATATTGAATGATTTTCCACCTTTTAAGTGGAATTATTCCAACATCACAATTAGTATAATTCTTAAGTTACAAATAACTATAACCCACATATTTTCATGAAATAATATTTTTAGACTTTCATAAGATATTGAATGATTTTCCACCTTTTAAATGGAATTATTCCAAAATTACAATTAGTATAATCCCTACTCTTGAGTTTCTATGTGCTTATAATTTACCATTTGGTTTCTGATTTGTAATGACACATTGTTCGTTAAAATGGACTGTATTTAAACGTGTTTGAATGATATTTGAGATCATATTTTGAAAAATTGCCTAGATTGTTAAAACCATGCTTTTAACCTGTACACAAGCGAAAGTCCCCACAGTTCTCATCTTCCGTGACAAGACCAGAGAACGTGGATGATGCTAATCTAGATGGACACTCACAGCTCATGAAAGAATCATCACTGCTAATCAAATCAGAGAGAAAACCCACCTCTCTGCACCACTGGAGACATTTCATATACTGAATATTTCATAAGAAGGGGGCTTTAGTTGAAGCAGAAATTCTCAGCTGCTTCGGGTTGCGTGCAAATATTTACTTATACAGTCTAGCCACAGTCCAACTGGTGTGCAGCAACAGCACCAGTGAGCCTGGAGGGATCCTTATGAATTATGGTAATTACTTGTGACATGTTTCTTGCTGGGTCACAGCAGTGTACCTTGGTCTTTCTTGCTTTGCCAGCAATTCCCCTACTTGCATGATTAAGTGGGCAGGGTGCCACAAGAATGCTGGATGCAAACACAATGACAAATGTCTGTTTTCACTACTTAAAATTGAACTCAATTGTTGATTTGCAGAAACATCAAAACACAATCAAAGACTGACACCAAACCCCTGAGTCAGGAGAATTGGCGTGGGGGTAGGACTTGAGAGCTTTGCAAAAGGCCGTTTGTCAAAATTTTCAACCAGTGTCTAGATACAGTGATACACATGCCCTGCTACATCTTTCTTTATACATTGAAAGAACATTTTGTCCTTTATGTGAATCCAGAATGAAAAATGTCAAAGAATCAAAGAACACAAAATGATCCTTTTTCTTTTTTTAATGATTATTTTTGCAGTGTCCTGATAAATTCTAGGTGTAATCAAAGATTTAAACCTCAAGAATTAAGTATGATTGAATTTAACTAGATTATTTAAATATTTAAAAGTTTTAAGTTTGATAAGAAATTCATTTGTGTGACTATTAACCTACCAATTTATACTTTCCTGTGACTTGTTGACAGTACCCTCTACTTCTTGATACTTTCACGTTTCTCATCCATTTCTTTTTGAGTTGATCACATTAATATCCTTTCCTCAAAAAAAAAAATAAAAAAAATATCCTTTCCTCAGAATATCCAACTAAAATTATCCACAGATTCTTTACCTGTACACAAAGGTTAAGTGGAGTTACTTCTGACATTTGTATGTATCTGAATGTCTTGTAATTTAAGAGGTACTGTTAGAAGTCTAGCCCAGAATGGGTTTTTAGATATTTGGAAGAAGGACTGATAAGTTAATTGTATGAAAAAAGCAAAATAATATTGTGAATGTTGTAGTGCCATAAAAGTCATGTATATAATAAATAGAACAAGTTAACAAAGCATTTGGTACATGAATGCAAGTAAAATTCTTATTAATTTTGACACATATATTAAAATCTCCCAAATATATAAATGAAAATGTTAATTGGTCTTTCTCAGTGATGGTATTTATGCAATAGATTGTAACAATAATAGAAACTAGAGAGATAATAGTAATATTGCAAATAGAGGAAAAATTTTAAAAATGAAGCTATCAATTTTAATGTGTAGATAATTAATAGAAGTGATAAATGGTTTCTAAATTAAAATACACTTTTTAGTTACAGATGAGAAATCTAATACTGTACTAATTTCTGTGAATCTCA
This sequence comes from Arctocebus calabarensis, assembly GCA_963573935.1. Classification (NCBI taxonomy): domain Eukaryota; kingdom Metazoa; phylum Chordata; class Mammalia; order Primates; family Lorisidae; genus Arctocebus; species Arctocebus calabarensis. Next base: position 38,949 of record CAUYON010027792.1, read on the forward strand.
GGCATGAGTGAAAATGTGATAATATAAATCAAATTCAACCAATATACTTTGTTACTATACTAAGCGTATTATAGCAGACAAGACTCCCAATGAGCAACTGTATGTGATACATGTAAGTATTTAAAGTACCACCCATGAATTACATCCAAGAACTTTCAGGACAAAGACACAGTAGATGAGGAAAGCTCATCCCCATTGTCTGAGCTCATCTCCTCTTCCCCACTATAGCCCACTTCCCTCCCTAATCTGTGGAAAATGTCTTCTATGAAACTGGTTTCTGGTGCTTAAAAGGTCAGAAAATGCTGCTGTAGTACACTTAGAGGTCTCCAAACAGCTCCATTGTACTTTTTAATTTCACGCAATGTTATAGCAGAAAATACTTAGTCATCCAATGCTTTATGCATGCATTTGATTACAAAGAACTTCCGGTGGTGATCTGAGTAACTTACTTATCACCACATTCTGTGAATTCCTATGCCCCTTTTCCCATTGAAAATACTGTAATTAATGCCTTCAAGAAATAAACATGTCAGAAATTTAATTTTACAGAGCTCATTCTTTAGTTTTTCTATGTACAGTATTTGTGAATATTTCTATATATGTTATGATCCTTTATGACCGTACAAGAATAATTCATCCATGTCATCTTTAGCAACTAGCCTCTTTATTTTATGTGCCCTGACATATATTCTCTCTCTCTCTCCCCCCTCGCTCTCTCCCTCTATGTACGCATATATAATGTTATATACAAGCAGTTACTATATATATGTTACAGTTACTCATGTTATATACAAGCAGTTACTATATATATGTTACATTTAATATTAGTTACATATCATATATATTAATATATATATTAGTTACATATATATATAGTAACTAATGTTTAGAGGTAATAACAGAGGTTTCTTTACACAATCATTTTTTTTTAATGATTGCTTTTCCTTCCCTCTTCTTGCAGCAGAGAAATCTCTCCTCATTCACTCACCACAGAGAAACATCTTATGTGTAACAACAAAACAATTCTTTGTATTGAGATTCAAATAGTGTCTTCAATCTTGTAAGATAATAGACATAGTAGTCTTAAAAATATGGGTTTTTCATTATAAGAACTAGTTTTATTTAATTTTTGGTGGTGGTAATGATGGTTGTGCGTATGTGTGTGCACATGTGAAAAAGAAAACATGAATTGTATGCTAATATGATTACATGGATTAATAGCTTGTTAAGGCACTGGAACCAAAGTTTGCAAGCTTGGATTTAATATCTACTATGATGGAAGCCTCTAAGCATATGTCCTGGGGATGATCTTGTTCAAAATTTATAGTAATGACTTGCACACAGACATAGGCTATGTGTCAAAAAGATACACAGATGGCACAGAACAGATGCAGCTGGGATAGGTGCAAACACTTTGTGTGACAGCATAAATAAAAGAAAATAAAAAAGCAAACAGAAAGCAAAACCACAACAAACAAAAACTATTCTCAAACACAAAGAATGATTGATAAAAACAATAATAAAACAACATTCCACAGAGGAAAGTGTAAACTCTAGTACTTTGTTTAGAATAATGCATCAAATACATTAAGAATGTTACTTAATGAGACTGAAACAGTTCTGTAGTAGATAGAATGGCTATTGATCCTTTCTGGATAATGACTTAGCAATAATATACAACTGTTTTGGACTATTTGGCTTAATTTTGTAGAAAAAATTACCAAGGTTGACTTGGGTCTTACAGCATCATATAACAAAAGAAACATAGCACCCCTATGACCTCTCCTATTAATCAGTTTATGAGAGTTTTGCCCTCCATGAAGGCCTATTTGTACTAAAATGAAGGACTACTCTTTATTAGTCTTTCTACCTCAAGGCTTTTACATTAGAATCAAAGGCTGGTTATTCACTAGATTATTTTCCTCGTTGTCTATTTAGATTAGTAGAAAATATAAGTCTAAGTACTTTACATTTCTTACATGAAAAAAAATCAAAGGGAATTTCTCTGGGATCCTGTTATCCAGTGTGACTTATCTCTAAGACACACTAATTGCCTTAGTCCTTTTGGATTGCTAGAGCTAAATACCAGATACTCTGTGGCTGACAAATGACAGAACTGTGTGTTGTATAATTTGAGCCTGGGAAGTCCAACATCAAGGTGGCAGCAGAGTCAGTTTCTTGTGAAAGCCAGTGTCCTGGGTCACCTATGGCTGCTTTTCCCTGTGTCTTCTTATGGCAGCGGGGGATAGGGAGCTCCTTAGTGTCTTTATAAGGATACTAATGTGCCCTCTGTGTGACACAATCTCTTCCTTCCTAACACGATCACCTTGGGAGTGAGAATTCTAACGCACAAGTTTGAGGGGGATGCATTCACACCATTATTCTACTCAAAAACATATATAAACCTAACCATAGTTTTAACAGTCCTCTTGCCAACCATGAGACACAATTGCACACACACGCTGCCTCACACACACAATATTATGTTAGTACTTTTCTTCAAAACGTTCATATCTTATAATTGTGTGTGTGTGTTTCATGCAACACAAAAGGATTTGCAAACAGAACACAAAGAACTTTCCCATATAGGGTGTGTTTTACATTACAACTTAATTAGGTAGAAATTAGAATTGGAACTGTTGACCCTCCCTCCATCCCTTTTTATTCAATTTTCTGACCAGTACTGACCACATTATTTTCTAGGACGATCTAGAAAAATACAATCTAAAGAGAACTTTCTCATCTACAATTACACTTCATTGTCAGTGTCAATGGAATGTAAATAAGCTTCTTCCATCGGGAAGCTATTTGCAAATAACACTGACCCTGCACTATAGGAAAACAGAATAGTTGGTTGTAACATTTCCTGAGGCAGGTAGTTTGTTTTAATCAACCTGTTACCCAGGACAATTTTATGATCCCAGAGGCTGCAATGCACATACGCATACCTATAGATATAATGAGGTTGGACAATTAAGTTCACAAACTCATCCCAGAAAAAGTACTACATAACTTCATTGATAAATATCTTTGTGATCACCATGAAATTCGTCCCGTTGGCCATCTGGTGACTGTAGTGATATTCAGCAATGAAGTATGTAGCACTTTTCTAGGAAGAATCCACAAACTTATTTGTCTGACTTTGTACATTACAGATATCATACTCTACCATGTGAAGATTTACTATATGATCATAAAGTCCAACTTCACTCAATTTGTGAGACAAATGACATATTCTCCTTGAGGCTAGCCTATCACATCATCTATAGATATAGAATTTTCCCTCAGACAAAAATATAGAAGATGTGACATGCATATTTATCCAATATGAATAATATCATTTTGGTAAGTTTTCTAATTGCCCCCATAGACGGTAAATGGGAAGTATAAGAAATACGATAAATGTATATCAATTCAACCCACTTCCAATTATTTTATGGAATTTTCCCCTAGCAAATAATTGTCTATCAAATTCGTGTTATAAAAAGAGTAATGGTCTCACTCAGAACATTAGAAACTCTTTGCACTCTTCCAATAATTACTAATGCCATCACTAATACTAATTTTTCTAACAATTAGTATTATTTCCCATAATAAGATTCATGTGATGTTCTTCTAGTAAAAAGGATCTACACTTTCACATCATTATAAAGCAAGTAAGAAAAACACCCTATGCTTTTACAGTACGGAGGAGAGACTAGCTTTTATTTTTATGAAAATTGAACTAATTGGTAGAATTATATTCAATAAATAAAATCATAATAGCTCATAGCTCTACTTGTACCCATTTAGTGCAGTCATGAACATTTTTTAAACCCCTATTCCACCTTCATATATTTAAAAAAACTTTCATGATTTTTATTTTTCATTTTCTCCCCACTAAAACAAGTTCATTCAAGCAGATTTCCTTACTTTTATCAATTTTAGCTACACTTCTCCATATGATCTGTTATTTCCCAGCACCCTGCTCAATATTTGCTTCCAGGAACCTCAGGCAGGTCTCTATGACAACTGGGAAACACAATGGAGTTATCAGCTACCCTATTCTTTAGTCTGTGTTTCCGTGGTTTTTGACCTAAAGCAGGTTTTCAGTGTTATAGCAGTTGGGATATTCTGACCTGTGAATTTAAGATGATCTTAATATGAACTGGTATTACATTAAATTTCTTTCACATCTCACTCAATGCATATTATACAGCTGATTTTTGACTAAATGTAATGTTTGATTTTTAATGCAATTAAATTCAACTGATTGATTATTGATTCAAGTTATTCCCTTTATTTTATTCTTTTTGCACCATATTTTGAGGTCATTTTTGAAATTTATTTATATTATGTATTTGTAAGTTCTCTGTCCTCGTGATCTGAAATGTGTATCCATTGTGAAATAATAACTGCAACCAACTGATTAGCATAGCTATCACCTCACATCATTAGCATCTCTGTGTGTGCTGCTAACACTTAATGATGTTCTCTTACACCAAATTTCAACTGTATCTAATTACAGAACTGCCACCTATCATCACCGTATTTCTTCATCTTGTGTAACTGAAAACTTTATGTACATTGACCAATACCTCTACATTTCTGCCTTTCCCTAGCTCCTGCTCCAATGAGCTTTGACCCCATGAATTTGACTGTCTTAAATTCCTATGTGGATTATAGCATTGTGTTGGGTGTATGTATGCACACCACATTTTCTTTATCCATTTTTCTGTCCATAGACACTGGGGTTGCTTCTGTATCTTCATTCTTGGCGTAATGTTGCAACAAGCATGAGTGCAGACATCTGTTCTAGATCTTGATTTTAGGATAAATACCCAGAAGTAGGATTGCAGTGTCCTGTTATTCTACTTTTAATTTTTTGAGGAATTTTCATACTATTTATTAACAGAATTGTGCCAATGTGTGTTACACACTAATACTGTTCTATGGTTCCCCTTCCTGTACATTTTTTAAAATACTTACCTTTTTTAGCTTTTTAAGAAAATGATAGCTATCTTAACTGGTGTGAAGAGACACACTGGTTTTTCATTTGTATTTCCTTGATGATTGATGATGTGGAGCCCTTTTTATATACCTACTGTCCATCATGTGTGCATGTATATATAAAACAATACTATTTATAAATGTATATTTGAATAATGTCACATGTATAAAGTTGGTTTATATTTATGAATAGTTGTGTCATTTCCATGTAGAATATGCTTTCAATAATTTTGAACTTGTCACAGAGATTTTTTGATAAACTCAGACATGAGCACTCAAATACAGTACTAGCCTTCTAGTTAAAATTTCATGAACATATCATTTGCTCTGAAAACACTACAACGTATTTAACTTTGCAATATCTGCCAGCACTTTCTCTGGTGCTAGCATGCCTAGAAGAACGTTAGGTTTGAATGTCATCACATGGTTCTATATCTGAATTAACAAGGGTAAAAATAAAGCTTTCTTTTTCTAACTCTAACCTATCGTGCAGTGATGGTAATAGTCATCTCACATTCATTAATATGCATATAATGTGTAACTGTTAGTAAAGCACAGAACCCACAGAAAGTAGGCATTTGTATAAATAAAGTTCACCTCTCTCCAAATAATTCAGTAAGATACCATAACAAACGTTATTAAAATATTAGTTTAAATTCATAAATATCTTTTCCTAGTCTCATGATATTAACAACATGATAACTAAAATCGCATATATCAAAATATTTTTAAATTTAAGGAAAATATTTGAAAACCATGTTCTATTTGTTAATTTTTAAATTTAGTTGGCATATTTTATTAAATTAAATATGAACTCTCAATTTAATAATATATATTAGCATCACTTTTAGAACAGTGTTTGGAATGGCTTAAATAATGTAAAAGTTTGCTGATTTTTCTTAATTTATGGTGGATTTACTTTATGTTCCAATGGTCTGAGTCTCTTTTCAATCATGATAGTGTTGAATCAGAATGAAAAGCATTTCTATGTGACAAAGGCAAGTTACTCACTAGGTGATTTAATTAGGGCATATAATTTAATATTAAATGTATACATATATTGAAGCAATATGTTTTCAAAAATATAAATTCCAACAAGTATGCCATATTAGGTATAGATCTTAATGACAAGTCAGCAGCAAAAATTTGAGATTATTTGACATTACTATTCATTATTTGATTATTATTCAAACTGACAACCAACAACAACAACAACAAACTCCAAGGAAATACTACTATTTCTAAAGAAAGTAAAGATAGTTGTACAGGAAAGGAAGACACAGGTAGAGTCTAGTAAGAGGGAGGAGAGAAGGGAGAGAGAAAATGGCAGAATCTCACCCAGTGTGCACAATAGGAGGGTTCAGTATGCCCATGGGTGAAAGGCTCATATTAATCTGAAATTAAAAAAAAAAAAAAAGTTGTACAATTGCAACCCAAGTGTTACATATTTTAAAAGTTGTATTTAAATAACAATGATAATAATTTAAAATATATTATTTTACTTTCCTAAGATAAACGAAGCATCTACTAAAAAATTCCAAGAAAAAACTGCTTCACAGAGAGCTTTTAATCCTTTAACTATAGTCCTTAAAATGTTCCTTACACATTATAAGACATAAAGATTTATGTATTTTCAAAGATAGCAAACAGTTGAGAACTGGTTGTCACTATTAGAATCATACACAAAAAATAGTATAACAGGGGTTCCAAAGTGATGTCTAGCTGTGAGTTACTATTTGACCAGCTGAGAGGTTTTTCCTGTTTCTTTTTATTTCTTATTTTTGTAATTAATTTTTTTGCAATACATTGAACTTGAATGCAGAAATTATGCCTCCCTATGTCGTTTTATAAAGTATGTTCCATAGAATAGTCTATCCCTTAGTACTTGCTGATTAACTTACTACTCAAAGAAGGAGAAGGGTATCCAGGTGATAACTAGGATAATATAGCCCAGTACTGAGATGAAAGAAAAAAAATAAAGAACTAAAAAATTTGAGTTGCCTAGAGGATGTGGGTATCCAAGAACTTAACAGGGGTTACAAAACAAAGAAGCAAATATAAACCATTTTTCCAAAATGTCATGGGCAAAGCTACACATTACCTTTTTCATTCACAGTTGCTCTGGCAACAGAACTCTTCATTCCGATAATTGTAATTGTAGATAGAACTTTATATATAATTCTACTCACTACCCTACCTGCCTAGCAGTCCACATGCATATTTACAAATGGCATAAACAGTCATTAGTTGCTGTTCTGTAAGTAGGAGTTGGGACCATGTCTAGAGAGGTATTGTGTGATGGAAATTATATGAGTAAGGAGCATGATAGATGTTTGGTAGAGAAAGTTTAATCAGGCCACCAAAATGATGGTTTTTCTTTCCTTCCATCTAGCAAATCAAAGGCAGTTAAATCTCATCATTTTAAAACACAATACTACCGACTTAATGACTTTTAATTTCATGTCTTGGCAATTGTCAATTGAGCTGCAACTAACATTCAAGTGCAAATTTCCTTCTGGTAAAGGATTTTTTTTTTTCTTCTGAGTAGATACCTAGTAATGGTGATATAGCGTGTCCTACACTGGGGGCTGAACAAGGAGCCCCCACTTTCTAGGCTTAAACAAACAGACTTTTTTTTCCAATTGCACCCTCTAGGGGAAGTTTTTCCATGTGATCTAGGCACCTTCTGGAGCAGACTTCCTGCCACCCAGGAACTGTATTCACTTTATACCCTCCTTCAGTTAGTAATCAACTTCAAAGTCTGTCAAGTCTTGGCTGTAGCAAGGAGAATAATTTTATGGTTGGGGGTCACCACAACGTGAGGAACTGTATTAAAGGGTCACGGCATTAGGAAAGTTGAGAACCACTGCAGTAGAGGCTGTATTAGCATGCAAGCAAACCAGCAGTGTAAAAACCCTTCTCTTCACATCCACACCAGCATCTGCAGCTTTGGGACTTTGTGCAGGCAGAATGGGGACTGAAGACCCCATTCTTCACAAGGAAAACAACCCCCCCCCCCAAAAAGTGAAAATAAAAAAGTAAGCTAAGCGAGGTGGAACATAGGAAAGTCAGCTAGTTTACCTTTACACCAGTTGCTGTGGAATTTCTTGTCTGAGAAAGTCACCTACACAGCTTACTAACACCCGTGCTGGGTCTATAATCACTCTGAAGGAATACGGGCCACAGAGGATGCTGTGTGCAAAGTCTAGCAAGAAACATTAATCAAGTTGCTTCCTGCCCAGTTAAGAGAAAAAACAAATACCCACTGTAGAGATTTGGCTGGGACAGAGATCAAACAAATAGCTGGAGCCCTGAAATATGGGTAGGAAGGCTGATATACCTCAGCAGATGAAGACCCTCTGTGGTGGTAAGAAGAGGAAAATTCCTTTCCCACCGATGGATTCTTCAGAGGAGATTGACGCCAGTGATGTTTTACTCCACAGTGAACTGGGGGGTATTAGAATCCCCCCTAGAGTCTCTGTGTCTGAGCACAGACAGGAAGCTGTCCCCACACAAGGCTCAGATTCTGGATTTCTCAAGACTGCTCAGACCCTTAAAGTTAATGACTATAGAAACAATAGAAGCTGGTGTGCTTGCTCGGAGAAACTGCTGACGTCTTTGTTCCTTTCCTCAGCTCACCCTCTGGGCTAATGAACAAATAGCCTTCAACTAAACTGACACTCGAGGCCACCATCAAAACCCCACGAGTGGGCAGTGGTCCCCTGTGCTCCCACCGCTGAAAACTCCATTCCATGTGTCTTGTCTCTTGGTGTCTCATGTCATTTCTAACTTTATATTTCTTCAGTCTGTTGTCACCAGATCCAGATCCTGCCTCTAGGGCAGGACTCCAGCACTTTGTTATGTGGGCTCTTCTCACTGGGGTTAAAAGATATCTCAGCGTGGTTTTGATTTTCATTTTTCTGATGATTAGGGGCAATGAGCATTTTTTCATGTGTTTGTTGACCATTCATCTGTCTTCCCAGAGAACTGCAGGGTGGAAGCTAAACTCTCCTCACATTCTTTCCCACCCACTCCCTACTCCCAGCCCCATGATTATGTAGTTAAGGTTTCACTCTTTTCATAAGGATGTTTGTCTTGGGAGACTCTGAGCACGTCCTCACACATAGACAGTAGGTATTGTGATAGTGGCAAAGGTTACTTTAATGATATGACTTTTCTCCAATAATTCTCTTAGATATTTTGTTAAAATGAAAGTCACCTTTCTATTGTATAAACAGTTTCAATTGTTAGAATGGAGACTACTTTGAGGTTACTTCCTATCAGATAAAGTTAAAATTTTCTAGGTTGGTTTCCTTGTATTTCATTATTGAAGTTGTTAGATTGTAACTGAGACAGAAAAGAACAGAAAGGCTATCTTGCTGTTCTCTAGGATCTCTGTCTGGCTTTTTGACAAATAAAGCATCTCCGCATATTGGCTGACAGTGACTGGCAGCCGTACTCTCTTCCTCCAGCAACATTACCTACCTATAAATGGGATTTTTGCTCCTTTCTTGCTGATTAATTTGAGTTCTATAGAGCTCTTTGTCAGATTCATAGCAGGCAAATATCTCTTTCTATTCTGAAGGCTGTCTGTTAGCTTTAGCTGTTGTACCCTTAGCTGTGTCAGAGCTTTTTAGCTTGATCATGTCCCATTTATTTATTTTTCGTATTGCTGCAATTGTGAAGGGGGTCTTCTTTATGAAATCATTCCCCTCCCCCCCACCGGCCAATATTGTCAAGAGTTTTTCCACACCTTCTTCTAGAATTTTTATTATTTTGTGTCTTAAATTTATTTTTTATTTTTGTATTTTAAATTAATATAAGGGTACAAATTTTTAGGTTACATTGTTCTCACTTCCAAGGTAAAGCTCACGTTTTAGTTGAGCCCTTCCCCCAGGGACATGCTGAACACTCTCACTGTGTACATCAGGTGAGATTTCCTCCCTCCACTCACTCCCTCCCGCTTTTTGCCTCCCGCTTGCTGGACTATAATTTGTGTCTTATTTTCTATGTGGATGTGCAATTGTTTATATATTAGTTTCATAATAGTTTTAAGTATATTGAATTTTCCCACATTCTTGAGATACTTTACTTCTTGTCTTAAATTTTAATCTTTTATCAAGCAAGAGTCAATTTTTATAAAAGGTGAGAGGTGTGGGTCCAATTTCAGTCTTCCATATGTGGCTAACAAGTTCTCCCAGCTCCATATATTAAACAGGAATTCTCATCCCGGTTTATGCTTTTGTTTGGTTGATCTAAGATCATGTGCCTATATGTGGTTAGTTTCCTCTCTATGTTCTCTATTCTATTCCATAGATCTAGATCTCTATTTTTGTGCCAGTACCATGCTATTTTGTTCCTCTGTCTTTTTTGAATGAATGTAAATCTATTTAAAAACTAAACGTCTCTTATTAGCTTTGTGACCCAGGAAAGACTTTTCCAAGGACATCTTTGAAATGTAATCGTCAGGAAAGACAATGCCACTATTTCACAGTTTCAGTAGGAACAGTAGCAGCCTGCCTTCCAAGGGCACCTTGATCCAAGTTGTAACAGTATTTTCTAACATGAAGATATGAATAGTTTTTCTTTTAAATAAAGATAAATTAATTAACCAATGCAGAGGGTGACTACAATTGCCAAGTAAATTTAGGATAAACTGTTTGTGACAAATGATTCTATCAAATCCTCTTACTTGAGGACTAGTTATTATTTACTACTAGAAAATGTACACAATGAATGCAATGTGTTGCTTCTGCTTGCAGTATAAAAGAGAGAAGTTTTTTTTTATTAAGTCATATAGACATAGATCATGAATACATTTATACATATGTGGGGTACACTGTGTTGATTTTTTTATACAACCTGATGTGCTTATGTCAAACCAATCAACATAGTTTTTGCCTCATTTACATGATTATTGTATTAAGACATTTATGTTCTACACTTGACAGATTTGACTTTGATGAGTTTTTTTTTTTCTATCTTTGCAATATCTGTTGTGGAGTGCTATAATGTGCTTTACATTCTGGTATAATAATCAGTAGGAAAACTTTTTTTTTTTTTTTTGGCTTCTACTTTGATGAGCAGTTTTCTTGGTTCGAAAGACATTTCATTTTTAATTATATTTTTCGGATAGTCTGTACCTATATGTTACAACATATGACATTTAGATACTAACTTGCAAGGTGGATCACATTATATTCACTAACTTAAAAAAGTATTAATTTGTTTTCTTTTTTCCAAGACACTGGAAGTATATTATAGGTATGAAAAAAAAATTCTATGCACTTATTGTCTCTTTTTGTCTTTGGAATTAATTAGAAAATAATATGTTAATTGCAAAAAATTTAAATTTCTGTCATTTGGTTAAAAGATAAAAACATATACCTGCAGTAACATGTTAAAACAACCTTTACAGATTTTAATAATAATATGTCTAACATGAATCTTCAACATGAAATATTTTAAAATATCCTATTTTATTACAATCACCTCCAAATCCCTGAGAGGTCAAAGACCAAAATAAAAATCATTCCGAGACGCAAAACCTAAGGAAAATGGAATCAAGATTCTGTGTGGGCCACATGGGCTTTTATTCCACCTTGGTGAGGGCGAGCTGAGTTCAAGAAGGAAGATAGCCTAGGGATAAAGATGGATGGGCCTTTTAAAGGTCAGAAGGGTCCAGGATTGTCCAATTCACCTTCCTTGGGTGGGACATCTGTCGGAAGGGTAGGGGTTGAATCTTTTTGGGTAGATCCGCTTTACTTGGGCAGGACCCTACATTTGATTCTATCATCCTGTTTGTTTGTTTTGTCTTTTATAAGGAGGCAGGATGATGGGCATGAGATTTCTTTGATTGCTTCCTGTGAGGTGAGGGCAGGCACAGACCACCTGTAAGGAAAAAAAAAATGGAAAAAGGAGAGAAGGGAGTGTTTACAAGAACACTCTTGGGCTTTCAGTTTGAACTGGTTGATATCCACGCAGGAAGAGGATATGAGTGATTGTTTTCCAGGTGACTGCCTAGCCAATAAATTGCAAGGTGAGATGGAAGATTACTGGTCCAAAACTGAGAATGAGAAAAATCATAATTAATTCCCTGAACATAGGAAATCACCAAGGAGGCCATGATTCTAGCACCCCAAGGATGATGTAGCCTGAGGGCACAGTAAATTATCGTTAGTTCCCACTACCAAGATCTCTGTTTGTTTTAGAAGGCCTTCATAGGTGACAGAGTAGAAAAAGTCCTTTCTATGTTTATTAGAAAAGAGAAAAAGATTGGCTTACCTTCCACTAGCAAAAATATTCAGAGTTTAGTTTTCCAAGACGGCATCCAGGAGGCATCCTGATTTTCCAGGGATCATCAGTCTTTTGCTGCTGTGCTCTGGAGATGGCGAAATTTTCCCTAGTTCTTGGGAGTGACAGCCAAACCAGAACTTCAGAAGAACCTGGGCAGTCATACTTGCAGCATGGGCTGAACATGCTCTGGTGGAGGGTTTAGATTTGGGCACTGATTTGCCCAAAAGCCTGGTTTGCTGCTCTTCAAAAGCTAGTCAGGTTTTGTCTAATGGCAGAAACCAGTAACTGGAGGCCTGAGTGGTGCTGCCCCACCTTAAAGGCCAGATCAGTGAGATCTCGCAAGGGGGGTCTGAGGGCCCTTGGGGGAATTTTTGAAGATTCACCATTTTTCTTTTCTCTCCTGGTTCTGCCTTTGTTTTTTTCTCTACCTCTTCTGGCAGAGGGCAGATGAGAGGGTGGAGAGAAGAGGAGATGGGGTGGAATTCTGTGGTAGAAATGAGGTTGAGGAAATGGTGGTCTCTCAAGGGGCAGGAAGAGGGTTGTCTTCAGGGTGGAAAGAAGACAATGAAGATTTGTGTGGGTGAGGAGGGGTGTTTTGGCCCCTGCAAGGAAAATCTGAGAGGGTTTACAAGATGAATACAGAGAAGGAATGTTTTGGAGGAAGAGAAAGACCTGGATGGAGGGCATCTCTGACCATTTGCCTAATTTCTGACATTAATTATTGAGAATAGTGAGGATTAAGAGGTCAAAGGTGCCATTTTCAGCTCATGGAGAACTACTGTCTAATCTTAGGCCGGGCAGTATTACAAAAAAAGATAAGGCCTTTAGATTTAAGGTCAGGATAGAGCTTTAGATGTTTAACGTGAGTTAAAAGACAACTTAAAGGTGGAGAAGAGGAAAACCATGACTGCAGAAGGAAATAAGCAATGAGCATGTGGATAAAGATGGATGGGCCTTTTAAAGGTCAGAAGGGTGGGTGGTTGTCCCGCTCACCTTTCTTGGATGGGATATCCATTGGAAGGGTGGGGTTGGTTCTTTTGGGTGGGTCTGTTTCTAGTTCACATATTGGAAACTGGAAGAAAAATAAATAAATAGATAAATAAATATATTTAAAACAAATGTAAAGAGAGCCTGTCAGGAAGAGGAAGGAGTTGGCTGAGGGCTGAGGTCAGAGAGATTAGGCCTCCATGTGTGACCTTGAACCAACCAGAAAAAAATAGAGATCCAGGCCTCAGGCAAGGCAGCTCCAACACCTTAGGCACTTGATAGGCAAGTCTGAATTTCTGGGAGCAGTCTGTGACTGGTACTCGATTTAGGAAGCACAGACCACTGGAAGCTTTTTAAAAACTGAGAGAGGAACTATATATTTAAGAGCTCCAGAGATAGAGGAGGATGGAGTGGGAAAATGAAAAGAGAAGTAAAAAAAAGTTCAGAAAAGGATTCTAAGACAAATGCTCACCTCACCCTTAAATGTATGAATTTTGGGTGGGGATAGAAGGAGCTCCCCTGTTTTCCTTCATCATGTAGGAACAAGAGTCCTTGTCTAGTTGCATCACATGGGGTGTATTTCGACCTTCCAATGTGGCTTCTCCCTGATCTATGTCAAGGCACCAAAATAAGAGGTCAAAGACCAAAATAAAAATGATTCTAAGATGTGAAACAAAAGGAAAATGGAATCCAGGTTCTGTGTGGAAAACATCAACTTTTATTTCCACCCTGGTGAGAGGAAGCTGGGTTCCAGAAGGAAATCAGCAATCAGCGTGTGGATAAAGACAAATGAGCCTATTAACAGTCAGAAAGGGGGGTGGTTTGCTCATTCACCTTTTCTGGATGGGACAACTGTCAGAAGGGCAGAATTGGTTCTTTTGGGATCTATTTGAGGGGGTCCTGACATTTGACTCTATCAATCCCCATTGGTAAATATTTGATTTTTCAATTTAATCTATTCTAAGATTCATTATTATTTTGCCAATAGTTTTAGTCACACAAATACACATAATTTTTATTCACATGTTACTGAAACCTCTGCAAGTTCATTTAAACTTGACCAGAAATAAAGAATGAATGTTTGTTAAACAATATTGAATGAAGAAAAAAATAAAGTACAGAGCGTCTAAAAGTGACAATTACCCAGCCAGTTTTGAATCTGTTAATTTGAAATTTATAAAGAATATATGCATAATTTTTTTTTTGATTTTTGAGTGCGGTGTTATTTATTCCTTTGAAAATCACACAACTGTATATCTTGCCAAAGTGAATTATTTTAGCTCCTTTTAAATTAGATTCTTTGTGTTTCCTCAAAGAGAATATCTTACTAAGTATCTCTGATTTTATTTTGGTGTCTTCATATTATAATTTATTTATGCCAACATGAAAATAAAAAAATCCATTCTAATTATTCCAGGGGAGCATATAGTTAGTGGAAAAAAAGATCAACAAAAACAGAAAAAATATATTTATTCTTGCATTTTTAAGGGAATTCATATTGGCTCCCATTTTTATTTCTTTCTGACATACTGCCTCCTATAAGGTTTTATATTTTCATGAAATATAGTACTTTAGTAGAAAGTGTTTAAGTCCAGTTTTTCCATTTCTAGATTAGCATTATATATTGTCATAAAAATGGAATAAACATGCTAAGATGTAGTTTTTGTTCTTAAAAACAATAAAGATTGAAAGCAAAAATCTAATTTTATGTATGGCTTTTAATATATTGAGGTATGTTCCATTTATGTCTAGTTTGTTGAGGGTTTTTTATCATGAAGGGGTGCTGGATTGCATTGAATGCTTTTTTTGCATCTATTTAGATGATTGTACAGTTTTGTTTTCAATTCTGTTTGTGAGGTGAATCACATTTGGTGTTTTGCATATGTTGAACTATCATATGTTCCTAGAATGATAATGTTGAATTATCTTTTTGATGTCCTGTTGGAATTAGTTTGCTAGTCTTTTGTTGATAATTTTTGTATCTGTTTACATAAGAAATATTGATCTGTAATTTTCTATTTATTTTGTGTCCATCCATGGCTTTGATATTAGATTGCGGTTGATATCATTGTGTGAGGCAGGGAGGATTCCCTCTTTTTCCATACTACGGAACAGTCTTGATAGGATAGATGTCAAATCTCCATTGTAGATAATGTAAAATTCAGCTATGGATTTATTCACCTAGTTCTAGGCTTTTTATGTTGATATGTTTTTTTTATTACTGTTTCAATTTCACTATAGTCCCACAGCCAAAATCACATTGCATGGGGAAAGGTTGAAAGTATTTTTCTGAAGAACAGAAACAAGATAAATGTCCCCACTGTCACCACTCCAATTCAATGTATTACTAGAAGTCCGAACCAGAGCAAGCAGGCAAGCACTAAAGTAAAGGGCATCTAAATCAGAAAAGAGGATTCAAACTGTACCTGCTTATCAATGATATAATCTTATATCTAGAAAATCCTAAAGACTCCTCCAAAAAGCTTCTACAACTATTTTTTAAAAATTCAATAAAATCTCAGGGTACAAAATTGATGTACACAAATAAATAGCATTTCTATACACTAATAAAAGTCAGGTCAAGAGTCAAATCAGAAACTCAATACCATTTAAAATAGCTTCAAAGATTACCTTGGTTAATATCATTAACCAAGGAGCTGAAAGATCTCTGCAAGAAGAAAGGCAAAACACTAATGAAAGAAATCAGAGATGACATAAGCCAAGGGAAAAACTTCCCATACTCATGGATAAACTAATACTGTTAAAAAATCTATACTGCTCAAAATGATTTACAAATTTAATGCTACTCTGATCAAAATACCAGTATCATTTTTCACAGAATTAGAAAAATGACCTTAAATTTCACATGGAATTAAATAAGAGCTTGAATACCAAAAGTAATTTAAAGCAACAAGAACAAATCTAGAGGCATCAAATTACCTGACTTCAAACTATACTACAAGGCCATAATAACCATATTAGTATGGTATTTGTATAGCAAAAAACACATAGATTAAGGTAACAGAATAGAGAACCCGAAATAAAATTATATAGCTACAAGCAACTGATTTTCAAAAAGCAAACATATATGTACATTGGGAGAAAGGTGCCCAACTCAATAAATTGGGCTGGAAAAATTGGATAGTCAAATGCACAAGAATGAACTAGATCCTTGTCTCTCACCTTATGCAAAAATTAACTCAAAGTGACTGCATAATTAAACATAAAAATTGAAACCATACAAATTCTAGGAGAAAATGTGGGAAAACCTGTTCTAGAGATTGAACTAGGCAAAGAATTTATGACTGAGATGCCAAGACCCCTAAAGCAAATACAGCAACAAAAAATAATGGGATTAAAATAAACTAAAATGTTTCTACATAGCAAATGAAATAAAGAACATAGTAAATAACCTACAGAATGGAAGAAAATATTCACAAACTATACATCCAACAAAGGAATAATGTTGTTTACCTACAAACAACTCAAACCAATTAGTAGGAAAAAAAAACATTAAAAGTTGGAAAAATGCATAGACATATTTTTCTTTTCTTTTTTTTTTTAATTAAATCATAGCTGCGTACATTATTGCAATCAAGGGGTACAATGTGCTGGTTTCATATACAATCTGAAATGTTTTCATCAAACTGTTTAACATAGCCTTCAGGGTATTTTCTTAGTTATCGTATGAAGACATTTGTATTTTGCATTTAGTATGTTTCACCTGTAC